>CM075869.1:26248253-26429120 GCA_038021265.1 Cyprinella venusta | reverse complement strand
TACACTGTCGTTTTTGGCCGAAATTTTGACCCCCTCCGATCTTCTTGAAACTCTGGATTCTGACAGAGGGCCACGAGACTTCGACCAGCGCGCAAAAATGGAGGCTCTAGACCCTTCCAGAGCCGAGATATTGGATGTCAAAGTTTTGACCTGAAAAAAAAAACATAAGGGGTAACACTGTCGTTTTTGGCCGAAATTTTGACCCCCTCCGATCTTCTTGAAACTCTGGATTCTGACAGAGGGCCACGAGACTTCGACCAGCGCGCAAAATTGGAGGCTCTAGACCCTTCCAGAGCCGAGATATCGGATGTCAAAGTTTTGACCCGAAAAAAAAAAACATAAGGGGTAACACTGTCGTTTTTGGCCGAAATTTTGACCCCCTCCGATCTTCTTGAAACTCTGGATTCTGACAGAGGGCCACGAGACTTCGACCAGCGCGCAAAAATGGAGGCTCTAGACCCTTCCAGAGCCGAGATATCGGATGTCAAAGTTTTGACCTGAAAAAAAAACATAAGGGGTAACACTGTCGTTTTTGGCCGAAATTTTGACCCCCTCCGATCTTCTTGAAACTCTGGATTCTGACAGAGGGCCACAAGACTTCGACCAGCGCGCAAAAATGGAGGCTCTAGACCCTTCCAGAGCCGAGATATCGGATGTCAAAGTTTTGACCCGAAAAAAAAAACATAAGGGGTAACACTGTCGTTTTTGGCCGAAATTTTGACCCCCTCCGATCTTCTTAAACTCTGGATTCTGACAGAGGGCCACGAGACTTCGACCAGCGCGCAAAAATGGAGGCTCTAGACCCTTCCAGAGCCGAGATATCGGATGTCAAAGTTTTGACCTGAAAAAAAAAACATAAGGGGTAACACTGTTGTTTTTGGCCGAAATTTTGACCCCCTCCAATCTTCTTGAAACTCTGGATTCTGACAGAGGGCCACGAGACTTCGACCAGCGCGCAAAAATGGAGGCTCTAGACCCTTCCAGAGCCGAGATATCGGATGTCAAAGTTTTGACCCGAAAAAAAAACATAAGGGGTAACACTGTCGTTTTTGGCCGAAATTTTGACCCCCTCCGATCTTCTTGAAACTCTGGATTCTGACAGAGGGCCACGAGACTTCGACCAGCGCGCAAAAATGGAGGCTCTAGACCCTTCCAGAGCCGAGATATCGGATGTCAAAGTTTTGACCCGAAAAAAAAACATAAGGGGTAACACTGTCATTTTTGGCCGAAATTTTGACCCCCTCCGATCTTCTTGAAACTCTGGATTCTGACAGAGGGCCACGAGACTTCGACCAGCGCGCAAAAATGGAGGCTCTAGACCCTTCCAGAGCCGAGATATCGGATGTCAAAGTTTTAACCTGAAAAAATAAAACATAAGGGGTAACACTGTCGTTTTTGGCCGAAATTTTGACCCCCTCCGATCTTCTTGAAACTCTGGATTCTGACAGAGGGCCACGAGACTTCGACCAGCGCGCAAAAATGGAGGCTCTAGACCCTTCCAGAGCCAAGATATCAGATGTCAAAGTTTTGACCCGAAAAAAAAACATAAGGGGTAACACTGTCGTTTTTGGCCGAAATTTTGACCCCCTCCGATCTTCTTGAAACTCTGGATTCTGACAGAGGGCCACGAGACTTCGACCAGCGCGCAAAAATGGAGGCTCTAGACCCTTCCAGAGCCGAGATATCGGATGTCAAAGTTTTGACCTGAAAAAAAAACATAAGGGGTAACACTGTCGTTTTTGGCCGAAATTTTGACCCCCTCCGATCTTCTTGAAACTCTGGATTCTGACAGAGGGCCACGAGACTTCGACCAGCGTGCAAAAATGGAGGCTCTAGACCCTTCCAGAGCCGAGATATCGGATGTCAAAGTTTTGACCTGAAAAAAAAACATAAGGGGTAACACTGTCGTTTTTGGCCGAAATTTTGACGCCCTCCGATCTTCTTGAAACTCTGGATTCTGACAGAGGGCCACGAGACTTCGACCAGCGCGCAAAAATGGAGGCTCTAGACCCTTCCAGAGCCGAGATATTGGATGTCAAAGTTTTGACCTGAAAAAAAAAACATAAGGGGTAACACTGTCATTTTTGGCCGAAATTTTGACCCCCTCCGATCTTCTTGAAACTCTGGATTCTGACAGAGGGCCACGAGACTTCGACCAGCGCGCAAAAATGGAGGCTCTAGACCCTTCCAGAGCCGAGATATTGGATGTCAAAGTTTTGACCTGAAAAAAAACATAAGGGGTAACACTGTCGTTTTTGGCCGAAATTTTGACCCCCTCCGATCTTCTTGAAACTCTGGATTCTGACAGAGGGCCACGAGACTTCGACCAGCGCGCAAAAATGGAGGCTCTAGACCCTTCCAGAGCCAAGATATCAGATGTCAAAGTTTTGACCCGAAAAAAAAACATAAGGGGTAACACTGTCGTTTTTGGCCGAAATTTTGACCCCCTCCGATCTTCTTGAAACTCTGGATTCTGACAGAGGGCCACGAGACTTCGACCAGCGCGCAAAAATGGAGGCTCTCGACCCTTCCAGAGCCGAGATATCGGATGTCAAAGTTTTGACCTGAAAAAAAAACATAAGGGGTAACACTGTCGTTTTTGGCCGAAATTTTGACCCCCTCCGATCTTCTTGAAACTCTGGATTCTGACAGAGGGCCACGAGACTTCGACCAGCGCGCAAAAATGGAGGCTCTAGACCCTTCCAGAGCCGAGATATCGGATGTCAAAGTTTTGACCTGAAAAAAAAAAACATAAGGGGTAACACTGTCGTTTTTGGCCGAAATTTTGACCCCCTCCGATCTTCTTGAAACTCTGGATTCTGACAGAGGGCCACGAGACTTCGACCAGCGCGCAAAAATGGAGGCTCTAGACCCTTCCAGAGCCGAGATATTGGATGTCAAAGTTTTGACCTGAAAAAAAAACATAAGGGGTAACACTGTCGTTTTTGGCCGAAATTTTGACCCCCTCCGATCTTCTTGAAACTCTGGATTCTGACAGAGGGCCACGAGACTTCGACCAGCGCGCAAAAATGGAGGCTCTAGACCCTTCCAGAGCCGAGATATTGGATGTCAAAGTTTTGACCTGAAAAAAAAAACATAAGGGGTAACACTGTCGTTTTTGGCCGAAATTTTGACCCCCTCCGATCTTCTTGAAACTCTGGATTCTGACAGAGGGCCACGAGACTTCGACCAGCGCGCAAAAATGGAGGCTCTAGACCCTTCCAGAGCCGAGATATCGGATGTCAAAGTTTTGACCTGAAAAAAAAACATAAGGGGTAACACTGTCGTTTTTGGCCGAAATTTTGACCCCCTCCGATCTTCTTGAAACTCTGGATTCTGACAGAGGGCCACGAGACTTCGACCAGCGCGCAAAAATGGAGGCTCTAGACCCTTCCAGAGCCGAGATATCGGATGTCAAAGTTTTGACCTGAAAAAAAAACATAAGGGGTAACACTGTCATTTTTGGCCGAAATTTTGACCCCCTCCGATCTTCTTGAAACTCTGGATTCTGACAGAGGGCCACGAGACTTCGACCAGCGCGCAAAAATGGAGGCTCTAGACCCTTCCAGAGCCGAGATATCGGATGTCAAAGTTTTGACCTGAAAAAAAAACATAAGGGGTAACACTGTCGTTTTTGGCCGAAATTTTGACCCCCTCCGATCTTCTTGAAACTCTGGATTCTGACAGAGGGCCACGAGACTTCGACCAGCGCGCAAAAATGGAGGCTCTAGACCCTTCCAGAGCCGAGATATCGGATTTCAAAGTTTTGACCTGAAATAAAAACATAAGGGGTAACACTGTCGTTTTTGGCCGAAATTTTGACCCCCTCCGATCTTCTTGAAACTCTGGATTCTGACAGAGGGCCACGAGACTTCGACCAGCGCGCAAAAATGGAGGCTCTAGACCCTTCCAGAGCCGAGATATTGGATGTCAAAGTTTTGACCTGAAAAAAAAAACATAAGGGGTAACACTGTCGTTTTTGGCCGAAATTTTGACCCCCTCCGATCTTCTTGAAACTCTGGATTCTGACAGAGGGCCACGAGACTTCGACCAGCGCGCAAAATTGGAGGCTCTAGACCCTTCCAGAGCCGAGATATCGGATGTCAAAGTTTTGACCCGAAAAAAAAAAACATAAGGGGTAACACTGTCGTTTTTGGCCGAAATTTTGACCCCCTCCGATCTTCTTGAAACTCTGGATTCTGACAGAGGGCCACGAGACTTCGACCAGCGCGCAAAAATGGAGGCTCTAGACCCTTCCAGAGCCGAGATATCGGATGTCAAAGTTTTGACCTGAAAAAAAAACATAAGGGGTAACACTGTCGTTTTTGGCCGAAATTTTGACCCCCTCCGATCTTCTTGAAACTCTGGATTCTGACAGAGGGCCACAAGACTTCGACCAGCGCGCAAAAATGGAGGCTCTAGACCCTTCCAGAGCCGAGATATCGGATGTCAAAGTTTTGACCCGAAAAAAAAAACATAAGGGGTAACACTGTCGTTTTTGGCCGAAATTTTGACCCCCTCCGATCTTCTTGAAACTCTGGATTCTGACAGAGGGCCACGAGACTTCGACCAGCGCGCAAAAATGGAGGCTCTAGACCCTTCCAGAGCCGAGATATCGGATGTCAAAGTTTTGACCTGAAAAAAAAAACATAAGGGGTAACACTGTTGTTTTTGGCCGAAATTTTGACCCCCTCCAATCTTCTTGAAACTCTGGATTCTGACAGAGGGCCACGAGACTTCGACCAGCGCGCAAAAATGGAGGCTCTAGACCCTTCCAGAGCCGAGATATCGGATGTCAAAGTTTTGACCCGAAAAAAAAACATAAGGGGTAACACTGTCGTTTTTGGCCGAAATTTTGACCCCCTCCGATCTTCTTGAAACTCTGGATTCTGACAGAGGGCCACGAGACTTCGACCAGCGCGCAAAAATGGAGGCTCTAGACCCTTCCAGAGCCGAGATATCGGATGTCAAAGTTTTGACCTGAAAAAAAAACATAAGGGGTAACACTGTCATTTTTGGCCGAAATTTTGACCCCCTCCGATCTTCTTGAAACTCTGGATTCTGACAGAGGGCCACGAGACTTCGACCAGCGCGCAAAAATGGAGGCTCTAGACCCTTCCAGAGCCGAGATATCGGATGTCAAAGTTTTAACCTGAAAAAATAAAACATAAGGGGTAACACTGTCGTTTTTGGCCGAAATTTTGACCCCCTCCGATCTTCTTGAAACTCTGGATTCTGACAGAGGGCCACGAGACTTCGACCAGCGCGCAAAAATGGAGGCTCTAGACCCTTCCAGAGCCAAGATATCAGATGTCAAAGTTTTGACCCGAAAAAAAAACATAAGGGGTAACACTGTCGTTTTTGGCCGAAATTTTGACCCCCTCCGATCTTCTTGAAACTCTGGATTCTGACAGAGGGCCACGAGACTTCGACCAGCGCGCAAAAATGGAGGCTCTAGACCCTTCCAGAGCCGAGATATCGGATGTCAAAGTTTTGACCTGAAAAAAAAACATAAGGGGTAACACTGTCGTTTTTGGCCGAAATTTTGACCCCCTCCGATCTTCTTGAAACTCTGGATTCTGACAGAGGGCCATGAGACTTCGACCAGCGTGCAAAAATGGAGGCTCTAGACCCTTCCAGAGCCGAGATATCGGATATCAAAGTTTTGACCTGAAAAAAAAACATAAGGGGTAACACTGTCGTTTTTGGCCGAAATTTTGACGCCCTCCGATCTTCTTGAAACTCTGGATTCTGACAGAGGGCCACGAGACTTCGACCAGCGCGCAAAAATGGAGGCTCTAGACCCTTCCAGAGCCGAGATATTGGATGTCAAAGTTTTGACCTGAAAAAAAAACATAAGGGGTAACACTGTCATTTTTGGCCGAAATTTTGACCCCCTCCGATCTTCTTGAAACTCTGGATTCTGACAGAGGGCCACGAGACTTCGACCAGCGCGCAAAAATGGAGGCTCTAGACCCTTCCAGAGCCGAGATATTGGATGTCAAAGTTTTGACCTGAAAAAAAACATAAGGGGTAACACTGTCGTTTTTGGCCGAAATTTTGACCCCCTCCGATCTTCTTGAAACTCTGGATTCTGACAGAGGGCCACGAGACTTCGACCAGCGCGCAAAAATGGAGGCTCTAGACCCTTCCAGAGCCAAGATATCAGATGTCAAAGTTTTGACCCGAAAAAAAAAACATAAGGGGTAACACTGTCGTTTTTGGCCGAAATTTTGACCCCCTCCGATCTTCTTGAAACTCTGGATTCTGACAGAGGGCCACGAGACTTCGACCAGCGCGCAAAAATGGAGGCTCTCGACCCTTCCAGAGCCGAGATATCGGATGTCAAAGTTTTGACCTGAAAAAAAAACATAAGGGGTAACACTGTCGTTTTTGGCCGAAATTTTGACCCCCTCCGATCTTCTTGAAACTCTGGATTCTGACAGAGGGCCACGAGACTTCGACCAGCGCGCAAAATTGGAGGCTCTAGACCCTTCCAGAGCCGAGATATCGGATGTCAAAGTTTTGACCCGAAAAAAAAAAACATAAGGGGTAACACTGTCGTTTTTGGCCGAAATTTTGACCCCCTCCGATCTTCTTGAAACTCTGGATTCTGACAGAGGGCCACGAGACTTCGACCAGCGCGCAAAAATGGAGGCTCTAGACCCTTCCAGAGCCGAGATATCGGATGTCAAAGTTTTGACCTGAAAAAAAAACATAAGGGGTAACACTGTCGTTTTTGGCCGAAATTTTGACCCCCTCCGATCTTCTTGAAACTCTGGATTCTGACAGAGGGCCACGAGACTTCGACCAGCGCGCAAAAATGGAGGCTCTAGACCCTTCCAGAGCCGAGATATCGGATGTCAAAGTTTTGACCTGAAAAAAAAACATAAGGGGTAACACTGTCGTTTTTGGCCGAAATTTTGACCCCCTCCGATCTTCTTGAAACTCTGGATTCTGACAGAGGGCCACGAGACTTCGACCAGCGCGCAAAAATGGAGGCTCTAGACCCTTCCAGAGCCGAGATATCGGATTTCAAAGTTTTGACCTGAAATAAAAACATAAGGGGTAACACTGTCGTTTTTGGCCGAAATTTTGACCCCCTCCGATCTTCTTGAAACTCTGGATTCTGACAGAGGGCCACGAGACTTCGACCAGCGCGCAAAAATGGAGGCTCTAGACCCTTCCAGAGCCGAGATATTGGATGTCAAAGTTTTGACCTGAAAAAAAAAACATAAGGGGTAACACTGTTGTTTTTGGCCGAAATTTTGACCCCCTCCAATCTTCTTGAAACTCTGGATTCTGACAGAGGGCCACGAGACTTCGACCAGCGCGCAAAAATGGAGGCTCTAGACCCTTCCAGAGCCGAGATATCGGATGTCAAAGTTTTGACCCGAAAAAAAAACATAAGGGGTAACACTGTCGTTTTTGGCCGAAATTTTGACCCCCTCCGATCTTCTTGAAACTCTGGATTCTGACAGAGGGCCACGAGACTTCGACCAGCGCGCAAAAATGGAGGCTCTAGACCCTTCCAGAGCCGAGATATCGGATGTCAAAGTTTTGACCTGAAAAAAAAACATAAGGGGTAACACTGTCATTTTTGGCCGAAATTTTGACCCCCTCCGATCTTCTTGAAACTCTGGATTCTGACAGAGGGCCACGAGACTTCGACCAGCGCGCAAAAATGGAGGCTCTAGACCCTTCCAGAGCCGAGATATCGGATGTCAAAGTTTTAACCTGAAAAAATAAAACATAAGGGGTAACACTGTCGTTTTTGGCCGAAATTTTGACCCCCTCCGATCTTCTTGAAACTCTGGATTCTGACAGAGGGCCACGAGACTTCGACCAGCGCGCAAAAATGGAGGCTCTAGACCCTTCCAGAGCCAAGATATCAGATGTCAAAGTTTTGACCCGAAAAAAAAACATAAGGGGTAACACTGTCGTTTTTGGCCGAAATTTTGACCCCCTCCGATCTTCTTGAAACTCTGGATTCTGACAGAGGGCCACGAGACTTCGACCAGCGCGCAAAAATGGAGGCTCTAGACCCTTCCAGAGCCGAGATATCGGATGTCAAAGTTTTGACCTGAAAAAAAAACATAAGGGGTAACACTGTCGTTTTTGGCCGAAATTTTGACCCCCTCCGATCTTCTTGAAACTCTGGATTCTGACAGAGGGCCACGAGACTTCGACCAGCGTGCAAAAATGGAGGCTCTAGACCCTTCCAGAGCCGAGATATCGGATGTCAAAGTTTTAACCTGAAAAAATAAAACATAAGGGGTAACACTGTCGTTTTTGGCCGAAATTTTGACCCCCTCCGATCTTCTTGAAACTCTGGATTCTGACAGAGGGCCACGAGACTTCGACCAGCGCGCAAAAATGGAGGCTCTAGACCCTTCCAGAGCCAAGATATCAGATGTCAAAGTTTTGACCCGAAAAAAAAACATAAGGGGTAACACTGTCGTTTTTGGCCGAAATTTTGACCCCCTCCGATCTTCTTGAAACTCTGGATTCTGACAGAGGGCCACGAGACTTCGACCAGCGCGCAAAAATGGAGGCTCTAGACCCTTCCAGAGCCGAGATATCGGATGTCAAAGTTTTGACCTGAAAAAAAAACATAAGGGGTAACACTGTCGTTTTTGGCCGAAATTTTGACCCCCTCCGATCTTCTTGAAACTCTGGATTCTGACAGAGGGCCACGAGACTTCGACCAGCGCGCAAAAATGGAGGCTCTAGACCCTTCCAGAGCCGAGATATCGGATTTCAAAGTTTTGACCTGAAATAAAAACATAAGGGGTAACACTGTCGTTTTTGGCCGAAATTTTGACCCCCTCCGATCTTCTTGAAACTCTGGATTCTGACAGAGGGCCACGAGACTTCGACCAGCGCGCAAAAATGGAGGCTCTAGACCCTTCCAGAGCCGAGATATTGGATGTCAAAGTTTTGACCTGAAAAAAAAAACATAAGGGGTAACACTGTCGTTTTTGGCCGAAATTTTGACCCCCTCCGATCTTCTTGAAACTCTGGATTCTGACAGAGGGCCACGAGACTTCGACCAGCGCGCAAAAATGGAGGCTCTAGACCCTTCCAGAGCCGAGATATCGGATGTCAAAGTTTTGACCTGAAAAAAAAACATAAGGGGTAACACTGTCGTTTTTGGCCGAAATTTTGACCCCCTCCGATCTTCTTGAAACTCTGGATTCTGACAGAGGGCCACGAGACTTCGACCAGCGCGCAAAAATGGAGGCTCTAGACCCTTCCAGAGCCGAGATATTGGATGTCAAAGTTTTGACCTGAAAAAAAAAACATAAGGGGTAACACTGTCGTTTTTGGCCGAAATTTTGACCCCCTCCGATCTTCTTGAAACTCTGGATTCTGACAGAGGGCCACGAGACTTCGACCAGCGCGCAAAAATGGAGGCTCTAGACCCTTCCAGAGCCGAGATATCGGATGTCAAAGTTTTGACCTGAAAAAAAAACATAAGGGGTAACACTGTCGTTTTTGGCCGAAATTTTGACCCCCTCCGATCTTCTTGAAACTCTGGATTCTGACAGAGGGCCACGAGACTTCGACCAGCGCGCAAAAATGGAGGCTCTAGACCCTTCCAGAGCCGAGATATCGGATTTCAAAGTTTTGACCTGAAATAAAAACATAAGGGGTAACACTGTCGTTTTTGGCCGAAATTTTGACCCCCTCCGATCTTCTTGAAACTCTGGATTCTGACAGAGGGCCACGAGACTTCGACCAGCGCGCAAAAATGGAGGCTCTAGACCCTTCCAGAGCCGAGATATTGGATGTCAAAGTTTTGACCTGAAAAAAAAAACATAAGGGGTAACACTGTCGTTTTTGGCCGAAATTTTGACCCCCTCCGATCTTCTTGAAACTCTGGATTCTGACAGAGGGCCACGAGACTTCGACCAGCGCGCAAAATTGGAGGCTCTAGACCCTTCCAGAGCCGAGATATCGGATGTCAAAGTTTTGACCCGAAAAAAAAAAACATAAGGGGTAACACTGTCGTTTTTGGCCGAAATTTTGACCCCCTCCGATCTTCTTGAAACTCTGGATTCTGACAGAGGGCCACGAGACTTCGACCAGCGCGCAAAAATGGAGGCTCTAGACCCTTCCAGAGCCGAGATATCGGATGTCAAAGTTTTGACCTGAAAAAAAAACATAAGGGGTAACACTGTCGTTTTTGGCCGAAATTTTGACCCCCTCCGATCTTCTTGAAACTCTGGATTCTGACAGAGGGCCACAAGACTTCGACCAGCGCGCAAAAATGGAGGCTCTAGACCCTTCCAGAGCCGAGATATCGGATGTCAAAGTTTTGACCCGAAAAAAAAAACATAAGGGGTAACACTGTCGTTTTTGGCCGAAATTTTGACCCCCTCCGATCTTCTTAAACTCTGGATTCTGACAGAGGGCCACGAGACTTCGACCAGCGCGCAAAAATGGAGGCTCTAGACCCTTCCAGAGCCGAGATATCGGATGTCAAAGTTTTGACCTGAAAAAAAAAACATAAGGGGTAACACTGTTGTTTTTGGCCGAAATTTTGACCCCCTCCAATCTTCTTGAAACTCTGGATTCTGACAGAGGGCCACGAGACTTCGACCAGCGCGCAAAAATGGAGGCTCTAGACCCTTCCAGAGCCGAGATATCGGATGTCAAAGTTTTGACCCGAAAAAAAAACATAAGGGGTAACACTGTCGTTTTTGGCCGAAATTTTGACCCCCTCCGATCTTCTTGAAACTCTGGATTCTGACAGAGGGCCACGAGACTTCGACCAGCGCGCAAAAATGGAGGCTCTAGACCCTTCCAGAGCCGAGATATCGGATGTCAAAGTTTTGACCCGAAAAAAAAACATAAGGGGTAACACTGTCATTTTTGGCCGAAATTTTGACCCCCTCCGATCTTCTTGAAACTCTGGATTCTGACAGAGGGCCACGAGACTTCGACCAGCGCGCAAAAATGGAGGCTCTAGACCCTTCCAGAGCCGAGATATCGGATGTCAAAGTTTTAACCTGAAAAAATAAAACATAAGGGGTAACACTGTCGTTTTTGGCCGAAATTTTGACCCCCTCCGATCTTCTTGAAACTCTGGATTCTGACAGAGGGCCACGAGACTTCGACCAGCGCGCAAAAATGGAGGCTCTAGACCCTTCCAGAGCCAAGATATCAGATGTCAAAGTTTTGACCCGAAAAAAAAACATAAGGGGTAACACTGTCGTTTTTGGCCGAAATTTTGACCCCCTCCGATCTTCTTGAAACTCTGGATTCTGACAGAGGGCCACGAGACTTCGACCAGCGCGCAAAAATGGAGGCTCTAGACCCTTCCAGAGCCGAGATATCGGATGTCAAAGTTTTGACCTGAAAAAAAAACATAAGGGGTAACACTGTCGTTTTTGGCCGAAATTTTGACCCCCTCCGATCTTCTTGAAACTCTGGATTCTGACAGAGGGCCACGAGACTTCGACCAGCGTGCAAAAATGGAGGCTCTAGACCCTTCCAGAGCCGAGATATCGGATGTCAAAGTTTTGACCTGAAAAAAAAACATAAGGGGTAACACTGTCGTTTTTGGCCGAAATTTTGACGCCCTCCGATCTTCTTGAAACTCTGGATTCTGACAGAGGGCCACGAGACTTCGACCAGCGCGCAAAAATGGAGGCTCTAGACCCTTCCAGAGCCGAGATATTGGATGTCAAAGTTTTGACCTGAAAAAAAAAACATAAGGGGTAACACTGTCATTTTTGGCCGAAATTTTGACCCCCTCCGATCTTCTTGAAACTCTGGATTCTGACAGAGGGCCACGAGACTTCGACCAGCGCGCAAAAATGGAGGCTCTAGACCCTTCCAGAGCCGAGATATTGGATGTCAAAGTTTTGACCTGAAAAAAAACATAAGGGGTAACACTGTCGTTTTTGGCCGAAATTTTGACCCCCTCCGATCTTCTTGAAACTCTGGATTCTGACAGAGGGCCACGAGACTTCGACCAGCGCGCAAAAATGGAGGCTCTAGACCCTTCCAGAGCCAAGATATCAGATGTCAAAGTTTTGACCCGAAAAAAAAACATAAGGGGTAACACTGTCGTTTTTGGCCGAAATTTTGACCCCCTCCGATCTTCTTGAAACTCTGGATTCTGACAGAGGGCCACGAGACTTCGACCAGCGCGCAAAAATGGAGGCTCTCGACCCTTCCAGAGCCGAGATATCGGATGTCAAAGTTTTGACCTGAAAAAAAAACATAAGGGGTAACACTGTCGTTTTTGGCCGAAATTTTGACCCCCTCCGATCTTCTTGAAACTCTGGATTCTGACAGAGGGCCACGAGACTTCGACCAGCGCGCAAAAATGGAGGCTCTAGACCCTTCCAGAGCCGAGATATCGGATGTCAAAGTTTTGACCTGAAAAAAAAAAACATAAGGGGTAACACTGTCGTTTTTGGCCGAAATTTTGACCCCCTCCGATCTTCTTGAAACTCTGGATTCTGACAGAGGGCCACGAGACTTCGACCAGCGCGCAAAAATGGAGGCTCTAGACCCTTCCAGAGCCGAGATATTGGATGTCAAAGTTTTGACCTGAAAAAAAAACATAAGGGGTAACACTGTCGTTTTTGGCCGAAATTTTGACCCCCTCCGATCTTCTTGAAACTCTGGATTCTGACAGAGGGCCACGAGACTTCGACCAGCGCGCAAAAATGGAGGCTCTAGACCCTTCCAGAGCCGAGATATTGGATGTCAAAGTTTTGACCTGAAAAAAAAAACATAAGGGGTAACACTGTCGTTTTTGGCCGAAATTTTGACCCCCTCCGATCTTCTTGAAACTCTGGATTCTGACAGAGGGCCACGAGACTTCGACCAGCGCGCAAAAATGGAGGCTCTAGACCCTTCCAGAGCCGAGATATCGGATGTCAAAGTTTTGACCTGAAAAAAAAACATAAGGGGTAACACTGTCGTTTTTGGCCGAAATTTTGACCCCCTCCGATCTTCTTGAAACTCTGGATTCTGACAGAGGGCCACGAGACTTCGACCAGCGCGCAAAAATGGAGGCTCTAGACCCTTCCAGAGCCGAGATATCGGATGTCAAAGTTTTGACCTGAAAAAAAAACATAAGGGGTAACACTGTCATTTTTGGCCGAAATTTTGACCCCCTCCGATCTTCTTGAAACTCTGGATTCTGACAGAGGGCCACGAGACTTCGACCAGCGCGCAAAAATGGAGGCTCTAGACCCTTCCAGAGCCGAGATATCGGATGTCAAAGTTTTGACCTGAAAAAAAAACATAAGGGGTAACACTGTCGTTTTTGGCCGAAATTTTGACCCCCTCCGATCTTCTTGAAACTCTGGATTCTGACAGAGGGCCACGAGACTTCGACCAGCGCGCAAAAATGGAGGCTCTAGACCCTTCCAGAGCCGAGATATCGGATTTCAAAGTTTTGACCTGAAATAAAAACATAAGGGGTAACACTGTCGTTTTTGGCCGAAATTTTGACCCCCTCCGATCTTCTTGAAACTCTGGATTCTGACAGAGGGCCACGAGACTTCGACCAGCGCGCAAAAATGGAGGCTCTAGACCCTTCCAGAGCCGAGATATTGGATGTCAAAGTTTTGACCTGAAAAAAAAAACATAAGGGGTAACACTGTCGTTTTTGGCCGAAATTTTGACCCCCTCCGATCTTCTTGAAACTCTGGATTCTGACAGAGGGCCACGAGACTTCGACCAGCGCGCAAAATTGGAGGCTCTAGACCCTTCCAGAGCCGAGATATCGGATGTCAAAGTTTTGACCCGAAAAAAAAAAACATAAGGGGTAACACTGTCGTTTTTGGCCGAAATTTTGACCCCCTCCGATCTTCTTGAAACTCTGGATTCTGACAGAGGGCCACGAGACTTCGACCAGCGCGCAAAAATGGAGGCTCTAGACCCTTCCAGAGCCGAGATATCGGATGTCAAAGTTTTGACCTGAAAAAAAAACATAAGGGGTAACACTGTCGTTTTTGGCCGAAATTTTGACCCCCTCCGATCTTCTTGAAACTCTGGATTCTGACAGAGGGCCACAAGACTTCGACCAGCGCGCAAAAATGGAGGCTCTAGACCCTTCCAGAGCCGAGATATCGGATGTCAAAGTTTTGACCCGAAAAAAAAAACATAAGGGGTAACACTGTCGTTTTTGGCCGAAATTTTGACCCCCTCCGATCTTCTTGAAACTCTGGATTCTGACAGAGGGCCACGAGACTTCGACCAGCGCGCAAAAATGGAGGCTCTAGACCCTTCCAGAGCCGAGATATCGGATGTCAAAGTTTTGACCTGAAAAAAAAAACATAAGGGGTAACACTGTTGTTTTTGGCCGAAATTTTGACCCCCTCCAATCTTCTTGAAACTCTGGATTCTGACAGAGGGCCACGAGACTTCGACCAGCGCGCAAAAATGGAGGCTCTAGACCCTTCCAGAGCCGAGATATCGGATGTCAAAGTTTTGACCCGAAAAAAAAACATAAGGGGTAACACTGTCGTTTTTGGCCGAAATTTTGACCCCCTCCGATCTTCTTGAAACTCTGGATTCTGACAGAGGGCCACGAGACTTCGACCAGCGCGCAAAAATGGAGGCTCTAGACCCTTCCAGAGCCGAGATATCGGATGTCAAAGTTTTGACCTGAAAAAAAAACATAAGGGGTAACACTGTCATTTTTGGCCGAAATTTTGACCCCCTCCGATCTTCTTGAAACTCTGGATTCTGACAGAGGGCCACGAGACTTCGACCAGCGCGCAAAAATGGAGGCTCTAGACCCTTCCAGAGCCGAGATATCGGATGTCAAAGTTTTAACCTGAAAAAATAAAACATAAGGGGTAACACTGTCGTTTTTGGCCGAAATTTTGACCCCCTCCGATCTTCTTGAAACTCTGGATTCTGACAGAGGGCCACGAGACTTCGACCAGCGCGCAAAAATGGAGGCTCTAGACCCTTCCAGAGCCAAGATATCAGATGTCAAAGTTTTGACCCGAAAAAAAAACATAAGGGGTAACACTGTCGTTTTTGGCCGAAATTTTGACCCCCTCCGATCTTCTTGAAACTCTGGATTCTGACAGAGGGCCACGAGACTTCGACCAGCGCGCAAAAATGGAGGCTCTAGACCCTTCCAGAGCCGAGATATCGGATGTCAAAGTTTTGACCTGAAAAAAAAACATAAGGGGTAACACTGTCGTTTTTGGCCGAAATTTTGACCCCCTCCGATCTTCTTGAAACTCTGGATTCTGACAGAGGGCCATGAGACTTCGACCAGCGTGCAAAAATGGAGGCTCTAGACCCTTCCAGAGCCGAGATATCGGATATCAAAGTTTTGACCTGAAAAAAAAACATAAGGGGTAACACTGTCGTTTTTGGCCGAAATTTTGACGCCCTCCGATCTTCTTGAAACTCTGGATTCTGACAGAGGGCCACGAGACTTCGACCAGCGCGCAAAAATGGAGGCTCTAGACCCTTCCAGAGCCGAGATATTGGATGTCAAAGTTTTGACCTGAAAAAAAAACATAAGGGGTAACACTGTCATTTTTGGCCGAAATTTTGACCCCCTCCGATCTTCTTGAAACTCTGGATTCTGACAGAGGGCCACGAGACTTCGACCAGCGCGCAAAAATGGAGGCTCTAGACCCTTCCAGAGCCGAGATATTGGATGTCAAAGTTTTGACCTGAAAAAAAACATAAGGGGTAACACTGTCGTTTTTGGCCGAAATTTTGACCCCCTCCGATCTTCTTGAAACTCTGGATTCTGACAGAGGGCCACGAGACTTCGACCAGCGCGCAAAAATGGAGGCTCTAGACCCTTCCAGAGCCAAGATATCAGATGTCAAAGTTTTGACCCGAAAAAAAAAACATAAGGGGTAACACTGTCGTTTTTGGCCGAAATTTTGACCCCCTCCGATCTTCTTGAAACTCTGGATTCTGACAGAGGGCCACGAGACTTCGACCAGCGCGCAAAAATGGAGGCTCTCGACCCTTCCAGAGCCGAGATATCGGATGTCAAAGTTTTGACCTGAAAAAAAAACATAAGGGGTAACACTGTCGTTTTTGGCCGAAATTTTGACCCCCTCCGATCTTCTTGAAACTCTGGATTCTGACAGAGGGCCACGAGACTTCGACCAGCGCGCAAAAATGGAGGCTCTAGACCCTTCCAGAGCCGAGATATCGGATGTCAAAGTTTTGACCTGAAAAAAAAAAACATAAGGGGTAACACTGTCGTTTTTGGCCGAAATTTTGACCCCCTCCGATCTTCTTGAAACTCTGGATTCTGACAGAGGGCCACGAGACTTCGACCAGCGCGCAAAAATGGAGGCTCTAGACCCTTCCAGAGCCGAGATATTGGATGTCAAAGTTTTGACCTGAAAAAAAAACATAAGGGGTAACACTGTCGTTTTTGGCCGAAATTTTGACCCCCTCCGATCTTCTTGAAACTCTGGATTCTGACAGAGGGCCACGAGACTTCGACCAGCGCGCAAAAATGGAGGCTCTAGACCCTTCCAGAGCCGAGATATTGGATGTCAAAGTTTTGACCTGAAAAAAAAAACATAAGGGGTAACACTGTCGTTTTTGGCCGAAATTTTGACCCCCTCCGATCTTCTTGAAACTCTGGATTCTGACAGAGGGCCACGAGACTTCGACCAGCGCGCAAAAATGGAGGCTCTAGACCCTTCCAGAGCCGAGATATCGGATGTCAAAGTTTTGACCTGAAAAAAAAACATAAGGGGTAACACTGTCGTTTTTGGCCGAAATTTTGACCCCCTCCGATCTTCTTGAAACTCTGGATTCTGACAGAGGGCCACGAGACTTCGACCAGCGCGCAAAAATGGAGGCTCTAGACCCTTCCAGAGCCGAGATATCGGATTTCAAAGTTTTGACCTGAAATAAAAACATAAGGGGTAACACTGTCGTTTTTGGCCGAAATTTTGACCCCCTCCGATCTTCTTGAAACTCTGGATTCTGACAGAGGGCCACGAGACTTCGACCAGCGCGCAAAAATGGAGGCTCTAGACCCTTCCAGAGCCGAGATATCGGATGTCAAAGTTTTGACCTGAAAAAAAAACATAAGGGGTAACACTGTCGTTTTTGGCCGAAATTTTGACCCCCTCCGATCTTCTTGAAACTCTGGATTCTGACAGAGGGCCACAAGACTTCGACCAGCGCGCAAAAATGGAGGCTCTAGACCCTTCCAGAGCCGAGATATCGGATGTCAAAGTTTTGACCCGAAAAAAAAAAACATAAGGGGTAACACTGTCGTTTTTGGCCGAAATTTTGACTCCCTCCGATCTTCTTGAAACTCTGGATTCTGACAGAGGGCCACGAGACTTCGACCAGCGCGCAAAAATGGAGGCTCTAGACCCTTCCAGAGCCGAGATATCGGATGTCAAAGTTTTGACCTGAAAAAAAAAACATAAGGGGTAACACTGTTGTTTTTGGCCGAAATTTTGACCCCCTCCAATCTTCTTGAAACTCTGGATTCTGACAGAGGGCCACGAGACTTCGACCAGCGCGCAAAAATGGAGGCTCTAGACCCTTCCAGAGCCGAGATATCGGATGTCAAAGTTTTGACCCGAAAAAAAAACATAAGGGGTAACACTGTCGTTTTTGGCCGAAATTTTGACCCCCTCCGATCTTCTTGAAACTCTGGATTCTGACAGAGGGCCACGAGACTTCGACCAGCGCGCAAAAATGGAGGCTCTAGACCCTTCCAGAGCCGAGATATCGGATGTCAAAGTTTTGACCTGAAAAAAAAACATAAGGGGTAACACTGTCATTTTTGGCCGAAATTTTGACCCCCTCCGATCTTCTTGAAACTCTGGATTCTGACAGAGGGCCACGAGACTTCGACCAGCGCGCAAAAATGGAGGCTCTAGACCCTTCCAGAGCCGAGATATCGGATGTCAAAGTTTTAACCTGAAAAAATAAAACATAAGGGGTAACACTGTCGTTTTTGGCCGAAATTTTGACCCCCTCCGATCTTCTTGAAACTCTGGATTCTGACAGAGGGCCACGAGACTTCGACCAGCGCGCAAAAATGGAGGCTCTAGACCCTTCCAGAGCCAAGATATCAGATGTCAAAGTTTTGACCCGAAAAAAAAACATAAGGGGTAACACTGTCGTTTTTGGCCGAAATTTTGACCCCCTCCGATCTTCTTGAAACTCTGGATTCTGACAGAGGGCCACGAGACTTCGACCAGCGCGCAAAAATGGAGGCTCTAGACCCTTCCAGAGCCGAGATATCGGATGTCAAAGTTTTGACCTGAAAAAAAAACATAAGGGGTAACACTGTCGTTTTTGGCCGAAATTTTGACCCCCTCCGATCTTCTTGAAACTCTGGATTCTGACAGAGGGCCACGAGACTTCGACCAGCGCGCAAAAATGGAGGCTCTAGACCCTTCCAGAGCCGAGATATCGGATGTCAAAGTTTTGACCTGAAAAAAAAAACATAAGGGGTAACACTGTCGTTTTTGGCTGAAATTTTGACCCCCTCCGATCTTCTTGAAACTCTGGATTCTGACAGAGGGCCACGAGACTTCGACCAGCGCGCAAAAATGGAGGCTCTAGACCCTTCCAGAGCCGAGATATTGGATGTCAAAGTTTTGACCTGAAAAAAAAACATAAGGGGTAACACTGTCGTTTTTGGCCGAAATTTTGACCCCCTCCGATCTTCTTGAAACTCTGGATTCTGACAGAGGGCCACGAGACTTCGACCAGCGCGCAATAATGGAGGCTCTAGACCCTTCCAGAGCCGAGATATTGGATGTCAAAGTTTTGACCTGAAAAAAAAACATAAGGGGTAACACTGTCGTTTTTGGCCGAAATTTTGACCCCCTCCGATCTTCTTGAAACTCTGGATTCTGACAGAGGGCCACGAGACTTCGACCAGCGCGCAAAAATGGAGGCTCTAGACCCTTCCAGAGCCGAGATATTGGATGTCAAAGTTTTGACCTGAAAAAAAACATAAGGGGTAACACTGTCGTTTTTGGCCGAAATTTTGACCCCCTCCGATCTTCTTGAAACTCTGGATTCTGACAGAGGGCCACGAGACTTCGACCAGCGCGCAAAAATGGAGGCTCTAGACCCTTCCAGAGCCGAGATATCGGAAGTCAAAGTTTTGACCTGAAAAAAAAAAACATAAGGGGTAACACTGTCGTTTTTGGCCGAAATTTTGACCCCCTCCGATATTCTTGAAACTCTGGATTCTGACAGAGGGCCACGAGACTTCGACCAGCGCGCAAAAATGGAGGCTCTAGACCCTTCCAGAGCCGAGATATCGGATGTCAAAGTTTTGACCTGAAAAATAAAACATAAGGGGTAACACTGTCGTTTTTGGCCGAAATTTTGACCCCCTCCGATCTTCTTGAAACTCTGGATTCAGACAGAGGGCCACGAGACTTCGACCAGCGCGCAAAAATGGAGGCTCTAGACCCTTCCAGAGCCGAGATATCGGATGTCAAAGTTTTGACCCGAAAAAAAAAAACATAAGGGGTAACACTGTCGTTTTTGGCCGAAATTTTGACCCCCTCCGATCTTCTTGAAACTCTGGATTCTGACAGAGGGCCACGAGACTTCGACCAGCGCGCAAAAATGGAGGCTCTAGACCCTTCCAGAGCCGAGATATCGGATGTCAAAGTTTTGACCTGAAAAAAAAACATAAGGGGTAACACTGTCGTTTTTGGCCGAAATTTTGACCCCCTCCGATCTTCTTGAAACTCTGGATTCTGACAGAGGGCCACGAGACTTCGACCAGCGCGCAAAAATGGAGGCTCTAGACCCTTCCAGAGCCGAGATATCGGATTTCAAAGTTTTGACCTGAAATAAAAACATAAGGGGTAACACTGTCGTTTTTGGCCGAAATTTTGACCCCCTCCGATCTTCTTGAAACTCTGGATTCTGACAGAGGGCCACGAGACTTCGACCAGCGCGCAAAAATGGAGGCTCTAGACCCTTCCAGAGCCGAGATATTGGATGTCAAAGTTTTGACCTGAAAAAAAAACATAAGGGGTAACACTGTCGTTTTTGGCCGAAATTTTGACCCCCTCCGATCTTCTTGAAACTCTGGATTCTGACAGAGGGCCACGAGACTTCGACCAGCGCGCAAAATTGGAGGCTCTAGACCCTTCCAGAGCCGAGATATCGGATGTCAAAGTTTTGACCCGAAAAAAAAAAACATAAGGGGTAACACTGTCGTTTTTGGCCGAAATTTTGACCCCCTCCGATCTTCTTGAAACTCTGGATTCTGACAGAGGGCCACGAGACTTCGACCAGCGCGCAAAAATGGAGGCTCTAGACCCTTCCAGAGCCGAGATATCGGATGTCAAAGTTTTGACCTGAAAAAAAAACATAAGGGGTAACACTGTCGTTTTTGGCCGAAATTTTGACCCCCTCCGATCTTCTTGAAACTCTGGATTCTGACAGAGGGCCACAAGACTTCGACCAGCGCGCAAAAATGGAGGCTCTAGACCCTTCCAGAGCCGAGATATCGGATGTCAAAGTTTTGACCCGAAAAAAAAAACATAAGGGGTAACACTGTCGTTTTTGGCCGAAATTTTGACTCCCTCCGATCTTCTTGAAACTCTGGATTCTGACAGAGGGCCACGAGACTTCGACCAGCGCGCAAAAATGGAGGCTCTAGACCCTTCCAGAGCCGAGATATCGGATGTCAAAGTTTTGACCTGAAAAAAAAAACATAAGGGGTAACACTGTTGTTTTTGGCCGAAATTTTGACCCCCTCCAATCTTCTTGAAACTCTGGATTCTGACAGAGGGCCACGAGACTTCGACCAGCGCGCAAAAATGGAGGCTCTAGACCCTTCCAGAGCCGAGATATCGGATGTCAAAGTTTTGACCCGAAAAAAAAACATAAGGGGTAACACTGTCGTTTTTGGCCGAAATTTTGACCCCCTCCGATCTTCTTGAAACTCTGGATTCTGACAGAGGGCCACGAGACTTCGACCAGCGCGCAAAAATGGAGGCTCTAGACCCTTCCAGAGCCGAGATATCGGATGTCAAAGTTTTGACCTGAAAAAAAAACATAAGGGGTAACACTGTCATTTTTGGCCGAAATTTTGACCCCCTCCGATCTTCTTGAAACTCTGGATTCTGACAGAGGGCCACGAGACTTCGACCAGCGCGCAAAAATGGAGGCTCTAGACCCTTCCAGAGCCGAGATATCGGATGTCAAAGTTTTAACCTGAAAAAATAAAACATAAGGGGTAACACTGTCGTTTTTGGCCGAAATTTTGACCCCCTCCGATCTTCTTGAAACTCTGGATTCTGACAGAGGGCCACGAGACTTCGACCAGCGCGCAAAAATGGAGGCTCTAGACCCTTCCAGAGCCAAGATATCAGATGTCAAAGTTTTGACCCGAAAAAAAAACATAAGGGGTAACACTGTCGTTTTTGGCCGAAATTTTGACCCCCTCCGATCTTCTTGAAACTCTGGATTCTGACAGAGGGCCACGAGACTTCGACCAGCGCGCAAAAATGGAGGCTCTAGACCCTTCCAGAGCCGAGATATCGGATGTCAAAGTTTTGACCTGAAAAAAAAACATAAGGGGTAACACTGTCGTTTTTGGCCGAAATTTTGACCCCCTCCGATCTTCTTGAAACTCTGGATTCTGACAGAGGGCCACGAGACTTCGACCAGCGCGCAAAAATGGAGGCTCTAGACCCTTCCAGAGCCGAGATATCGGATGTCAAAGTTTTGACCTGAAAAAAAAAACATAAGGGGTAACACTGTCGTTTTTGGCTGAAATTTTGACCCCCTCCGATCTTCTTGAAACTCTGGATTCTGACAGAGGGCCACGAGACTTCGACCAGCGCGCAAAAATGGAGGCTCTAGACCCTTCCAGAGCCGAGATATTGGATGTCAAAGTTTTGACCTGAAAAAAAAACATAAGGGGTAACACTGTCGTTTTTGGCCGAAATTTTGACCCCCTCCGATCTTCTTGAAACTCTGGATTCTGACAGAGGGCCACGAGACTTCGACCAGCGCGCAATAATGGAGGCTCTAGACCCTTCCAGAGCCGAGATATTGGATGTCAAAGTTTTGACCTGAAAAAAAAAACATAAGGGGTAACACTGTCGTTTTTGGCCGAAATTTTGACCCCCTCCGATCTTCTTGAAACTCTGGATTCTGACAGAGGGCCACGAGACTTCGACCAGCGCGCAAAAATGGAGGCTCTAGACCCTTCCAGAGCCGAGATATTGGATGTCAAAGTTTTGACCTGAAAAAAAACATAAGGGGTAACACTGTCGTTTTTGGCCGAAATTTTGACCCCCTCCGATCTTCTTGAAACTCTGGATTCTGACAGAGGGCCACGAGACTTCGACCAGCGCGCAAAAATGGAGGCTCTAGACCCTTCCAGAGCCGAGATATCGGAAGTCAAAGTTTTGACCTGAAAAAAAAAAACATAAGGGGTAACACTGTCGTTTTTGGCCGAAATTTTGACCCCCTCCGATATTCTTGAAACTCTGGATTCTGACAGAGGGCCACGAGACTTCGACCAGCGCGCAAAAATGGAGGCTCTAGACCCTTCCAGAGCCGAGATATCGGATGTCAAAGTTTTGACCTGAAAAATAAAACATAAGGGGTAACACTGTCGTTTTTGGCCGAAATTTTGACCCCCTCCGATCTTCTTGAAACTCTGGATTCAGACAGAGGGCCACGAGACTTCGACCAGCGCGCAAAAATGGAGGCTCTAGACCCTTCCAGAGCCGAGATATCGGATGTCAAAGTTTTGACCCGAAAAAAAAAAAACATAAGGGGTAACACTGTCGTTTTTGGCCGAAATTTTGACCCCCTCCGATCTTCTTGAAACTCTGGATTCTGACAGAGGGCCACGAGACTTCGACCAGCGCGCAAAAATGGAGGCTCTAGACCCTTCCAGAGCCGAGATATCGGATGTCAAAGTTTTGACCTGAAAAAAAAACATAAGGGGTAACACTGTCGTTTTTGGCCGAAATTTTGACCCCCTCCGATCTTCTTGAAACTCTGGATTCTGACAGAGGGCCACAAGACTTCGACCAGCGCGCAAAAATGGAGGCTCTAGACCCTTCCAGAGCCGAGATATCGGATGTCAAAGTTTTGACCCGAAAAAAAAACATAAGGGGTAACACTGTCGTTTTTGGCCGAAATTTTGACCCCCTCCGATCTTCTTGAAACTCTGGATTCTGACAGAGGGCCACGAGACTTCGACCAGCGCGCAAAAATGGAGGCTCTAGAGCCTTCCAGAGCCGAGATATCGGATGTCAAAGTTTTGACCTGAAAAAAAAACATAAGGGGTAACACTGTCATTTTTGGCCGAAATTTTGACCCCCTCCGATCTTCTTGAAACTCTGGATTCTGACAGAGGGCCACGAGACTTCGACCAGCGCGCAAAAATGGAGGCTCTAGACCCTTCCAGAGCCGAGATATCGGATGTCAAAGTTTTAACCTGAAAAAAAAAAACATAAGGGGTAACACTGTCGTTTTTGGCCGAAATTTTGACCCCCTCCGATCTTCTTGAAACTCTGGATTCTGACAGAGGGCCACGAGACTTCGACCAGCGCGCAAAAATGGAGGCTCTAGACCCTTCCAGAGCCAAGATATCAGATGTCAAAGTTTTGACCCGAAAAAAAAAACATAAGGGGTAACACTGTCGTTTTTGGCCGAAATTTTGACCCCCTCCGATCTTCTTGAAACTCTGGATTCTGACAGAGGGCCACAAGACTTCGACCAGCGCGCAAAAATGGAGGCTCTAGACCCTTCCAGAGCCGAGATATCGGATGTCAAAGTTTTGACCTGAAAAAAAAACATAAGGGGTAACACTGTCGTTTTTGGCCGAAATTTTGACCCCCTCCGATCTTCTTGAAACTCTGGATTCTGACAGAGGGCCACGAGACTTCGACCAGCGCGCAAAAATGGAGGCTCTAGACCATTCCAGGGCCGAGATATCGGATGTCAAAGTTTTGACCTGAAAAAAAAACATAAGGGGTAACA
Source organism: Cyprinella venusta (assembly GCA_038021265.1). Lineage (NCBI taxonomy): Eukaryota > Metazoa > Chordata > Actinopteri > Cypriniformes > Leuciscidae > Cyprinella > Cyprinella venusta. The sequence goes on along the minus strand of CM075869.1, from coordinate 26,405,138 downwards.
CTGTCGTTTTTGGCCGAAATTTTGACCCCCTCCGATCTTCTTGAAACTCTGGATTCTGACAGAGGGCCACGAGACTTCGACCAGCGCGCAAAAATGGAGGCTCTAGACCCTTCCAGAGCCGAGATATTGGATGTCAAAGTTTTGACCTGAAAAAAAAACATAAGGGGTAACACTGTCGTTTTTGGCCGAAATTTTGACCCCCTCCGATCTTCTTGAAACTCTGGATTCTGACAGAGGGCCACGAGACTTCGACCAGCGCGCAAAAATGGAGGCTCTAGACCCTTCCAGAGCCGAGATATCGGAAGTCAAAGTTTTGACCTGAAAAAAAAAAACATAAGGGGTAACACTGTCGTTTTTGGCCGAAATTTTGACCCCCTCCGATCTTCTTGAAACTCTGGATTCTGACAGAGGGCCACGAGACTTCGACCAGCGCGCAAAAATGGAGGCTCTAGACCCTTCCAGAGCCGAGATATCGGATGTCAAAGTTTTGACCTGAAAAAAAAAAACATAAGGGGTAACACTGTCGTTTTTGGCCGAAATTTTGACCCCCTCCGATCTTCTTGAAACTCTGGATTCTGACAGAGGGCCACGAGACTTCGACCAGCGCGCAAAAATGGAGGCTCTAGACCCTTCCAGAGCCGAGATATCGGATGTCAAAGTTTTGACCCGAAAAAAAAAACATAAGGGGTAACACTGTCGTTTTTGGCCGAAATTTTGACCCCCTCCGATCTTCTTGAAACTCTGGATTCTGACAGAGGGCCACGAGACTTCGACCAGCGCGCAAAAATGGAGGCTCTAGACCCTTCCAGAGCCGAGATATCGGATGTCAAAGTTTGGACCTGAAAAAAAAACATAAGGGGTAACACTGTCGTTTTTGGCCGAAATTTTGACCCCCTCCGATCTTCTTGAAACTCTGGATTCTGACAGAGGGCCACAAGACTTCGACCAGCGCGCAAAAATGGAGGCTCTAGACCCTTCCAGAGCCGAGATATCGGATGTCAAAGTTTTGACCTGAAAAAAAAACATAAGGGGTAACACTGTCGTTTTTGGCCGAAATTTTGACCCCCTCCGATCTTCTTGAAACTCTGGATTCTGACAGAGGGCCACGAGACTTCGACCAGCGCGCAAAAATGGAGGCTCTAGACCCTTCCAGAGCCGAGATATGGAAACTCAAAATTTTGACCAGGAAAAAAAATGACAGTGTTACCCCTTACATTTTTTTTCGGGGGGTGAAAAATTAATTTTCTCCAATCTTCTCAAAACTCTGGATTCTGACAGAGGGCCACGAGACATGGACCTGGGTGCAAAAATTGAGGCTGTAGACCCTTCCAGAGCTGAGTTATTGAAACTCAAAATTTTGACCAGAAAAAAAAATGACAGTGTTACCCCTTACATTTTTTTTCGGGGGGTGAAAAATTAAGTTTCTCCAATCTTCTCAAAACTCTGGATTCTGATAGAGGGCCACGAGACATGGACCTCGGTGCAAAAATTGAGGCTGTATACCCTTCCAGAGTTTTGATGTTGAATCTCAAAATTTTGACCAGAAAAAAAAAATGACAGTGTTACCCCTTACATTTTTTTTCGGGGGGTGAAAAATTAAGTTTCTCCAATCTTCTCAAAACTCTGGATTCTGATAGAGGGCCACGAGACATGGACCTTGGTGCAAAAATTGAGGCTGTAGACCCTTCCAGAGCTGAGATATTGAAACTCAAAATTTTGACCAGAAAAATAAATGACAGTGTTACCCCTTACTTTTTTTTCGGGGGGTGAAAAATTAAGTTTCTCCAATCTTCTCAAAACTCTGGATTCTGATAGAGGGCCACGAGACATGGACCTGGGTGCAAAAATTGAGGCTGTAGACCCTTCCAGAGCTGAGATATTGAAACTCAACATTTTGACCAGAAAAAAAATGACAGTGTTACCCCTTACATTTTTTTTCTGGGGGTGAAAAATTAAGTTTCTCCAATCTTCTCAAAACTCTGGATTCTGATAGAGGGCCACGATACATGGACCTGGGTGCAAAAATTTAGTCTCTAGACCCTTCCAGAGCTGAGATATTGAAACTCAAAATTTTGACCAGAAAAAAAATGACAGTGTTACCCCTTATGTTTTTTTTCGGGGGGGTGAAAAATTAAGTTTCTCCAATCTTCTCAAAACTCTGGATTCTGATAGAGGGCCTTGATACATGGACCTGGGTGCAAAAATTGAGTCTCTAGACCCTTCCAGAGCTGAGATATTGAAACTCAAAATTTTGACCAGAAAAAAAAACGACAGTGTTACCCCTTATGTTTTTTTTTCGGGGGGTGAAAAATTAAGTTTCTCCAATCTTCTCAAAACTCTGGATTCTGATAGAGGGCCACGAGACATGGACCTGGGTGCAAAAATTGAGTCTCTAAACCCTTCCAGAGCTGAGAGATTGAAACTCAAAATTTTGACCAGAAAAAAAATGACAGTGTTACCCCTTATGTTTTTTTTCGGGGGGTGAAAAATTAAGTTTCTCCAATCTTCTCAAAACTCTGGATTCTGATAGAGGCCCACGAGACATGGACCTGGGTGCAAAAATTGAGGCTGTAGACCCTTCCAGAGCTGAGATATTGAAACTTAAAATTTTGTCCAGAAAAAAAAATGACAGTGTTACCCCTTACGTTTTTTTTTTGGGAGTTACGTCCCCAGAGAACTGGGTACGTATTATAGTGATTTTCTTTTCTGGCATTGCTTGTGGTTCTTGTGTTTTTCTTCTTACAGGTAAGATGGCTTCTGTAACCATTCCAGCAGCTGATTGGTGGTTCAACGGCTGATTGGATCTTGGAATTCCTCCTACTCGTCAGTGGCTGCAGCTGGCTGGGCTCTTTAAAAAGCCTAGTTTTAGATCTGTTCTCTCTCTGCTTTGGCTTTGCCCTCTGTTCCTGCTGTTGGTGTGGTTGGTATCCCTTTTTGGGTAACTTTGTGATTTATAGATTACTTTATTGTTGTCTATTTGAGATTAGGATTGGAACATTTGACAATGCTTTTGATAATGTTTTAATCTGATTTGTTAGCTAGTAACTCTAGCTTTGTGTTCCACTTTTGGAACTTGAACAGCAGGACTGAGTATTTGTTGTTTGTGAATTATTATTTTTATTGTTAATGTCTGTGTTAACTTCTTTTTCTTATTCTTTACAGGGAGTCTGGGGAATAGATTTAGAGCTACCCCGGGGTATACATCACCCGTAGTACCACTTCTCTGTTTAGAAACACCAGTTAGACCTGGGCGGACCACCATCTGTAATTTTGGTTAGGGCGCCTTGATCGTATGCCAGATAGGTGATGGGTATATTTAGCATAGGTTAGTGGTGGGGGTACTTTGTCTATTTCTTTTCTTTGGTTCGTCCAGCTCTCCCCTTTCTCCCTTCAATTTGTTTATCATTTACATTATTACCGTGACAAAAATAAAAACACAGTTTGTACGGTATTTGGAATTTGTCTCCATTTTTCGCACCACGACTCAATTCCTCTTTTTCCAGCATTTTCTGGGTCTGAGAGGCTGTAGACCCTTCCAGAGCTGAGATATTGAAACTCAAAATTTTGACCAGAAAAAAACCGACAGTGTTACCCCTTATGTTTTTTTTTTGGCAAAAAATTAAGTTTCCCCAATTCTCTGTTGTTTGTTTTATTTTTGTACATTATATTTGATGTTACAGATATGTGATGTACATTGTTGTGTAAACGTTCAAGAAAATGCAATAAAAATAATATTACAAATCAAATCAAATGTTTAATATATGGCTGGCTTGGAGCCAGAGGGGCGTAAGTGGCTCTCAACAAACTTTACACGAGAGACAAAAAAAAATTTGACCACACTTCAATCACCTGTATTATTAACCTTAAACCACAAACATTGCAACCACAGGCATACTTACATGAATGAGTATTTAAGTAAAAAAATGATGGCATTATAACACAATGAGCATGCTCTAAAACATTTTCAAATAAAAAAAAAAATTAAATATGTCAGATATGCCTTTTTTGCTTTATTCAATACAGTTTGATCTCAGATAGGTATTTTTGGCACCATTGGATAGAGCTCAACAGGTTGGAATTCATTAACACACACATAATTTCTGAACATTAAATCTCAGAGTTTATTCACCCTGTTACGTGCCCAAAGAACTGGTTAAGATAAGATGGCTTCTGTAACCATTCCAGCAGCTGATTGGTGATTCAACAGCTGATTGGATCTTGGAAGTCCTCCTACTTGTCAGTGGACTCCACCTACTCGTCATTGGCTCCAGCTGGCTGGGCTCTTCAAAAAGCCAAGTTTTAGATCAGTTCAGTCACTGCTCTCTGCAGTCTGCTCCTGCTGTTGGTCTGCTTTGTAGGTAACGGTCATAGTCATTTGATGCATGTGGCTCTTTTTGTCTTGGTTTCTTGTATGTTAACTGAAGTTCTCTACAGGCTCCTTGGGTAGATGGAGTTTTGGTGCAGAAGCTGAAGGTTTGAAGTTCAAGGTCTTCAGAGCTCAAATTCATGTTCAGACCTTACCTATATTGACCTTGATCCAAACAGAGAAACCTATTTCTAATCCAGGACAAACAGATGAGCTGTGAATGACCCTTGGTTAAAGCTATGATCTTCAAATGCAACATATGTGATTTTGTTTGTGTCTTTGCAGGTAGTTTCAGAGGTGTCTCCATGAATCCCAAATTTGTGGCTTTTGATCAAATAGTAAGACCAGATGTTTCACCATTTCAGCAAATGAAATGCAGCTTCTTCTAAGATGCAGAAATTTCAACTTGAATGACTGCTTTTAAATGTTTATTATTCCTTTCTTTCTTGCAGTACGATCTGGTCGTGGTGGAGGAGAGTTCGCTTTGGTGTAAGACTTTGAATGGAGCCAATGCAGCTTTTTGCACTTTTCTCTTTAATTTGTTTTAATAGGACCAAGATAATAACCTGGATCGGTCAGTGGACAAACGTTTCCTCAACGGGGCTGATGTTACAGCTTTCTCACAAGGTAAATCCAGAGGCTCAGATTGGTTTGTAAACACTAAAACAGTGGTTCTCAACTCCTGTCCTCATGACCCACTGCTCTGCATATTGTGCATGTGACGTGCACAATATGCAGAGCAATGGGTCGTGAGGACTGGAGTTCAGTTTTATTCCTGACCGAGATCTCCCACGTTTTTGAGGTGAAAGGTTTGCCCAAGTTTAACGTGACTGAAAGTTGAGTGACCCTTTATTTTCTTGTCTTGTGGTTTGTCAGTTCCACAGATGTACACATGGCCAACCTGTATCTGGTCAAGCTTTAGTGGAAGTGTGCTGTGATCCATAATTTGACCAGACTGTGCCTGACTAAAACTGCAAAGGTGTGTGACTCCTGCTGAGGGTGTTCTTTATGCCTGTGCTTGACTTAATTGTCTATCTTCTCCTACCAGGTGAATGCCACGGGCTGTGCCTCTCTTGCTGTTGATACGTCAGTGTTTTTCAACACCAAATGTGAGACGCATTTCTTGTAAATGTGAGTTTTACTGAGGAGGGAACAGGTGAGCTCCATATAGTCTTTATGATCTTTACAAGATATCCACTTTAAGCCACAAAGTTGATATTCTCCACTGTTTGGATTTTTTTCTTGCAGGTGTAATGGTGACTTGATTTTAAACCTGGGTCTATATGCTTAATGGAAAGGTAAGCAAAATGTCATCCCTTATTGCTGAAGCTTTCAAATTGGTTCCCTTTCCTAACCTTGATCAGTACTAACAGATCTATGTGACTTGAGATTCTGGTCTACAGCATTCTTCCCAGTGAGGTTTGACATGTGGCTATTTTGCTATTTTTCAGGTGGCTCTGCAGTTTTCTCCAGCTGTGGCTCTGTGATGTTCCAATTGTTGGTGAGTGTCTGACTCCAGCAGTGCAGTTTCTGGTCTACAACATTTGTCCCACTGAGAATGTAGTTGCTGTTTGACATGTGGCTGGTCTATTTTTCAGGTGTCTGCAGTTTTCTCCAGCAATGGTTGTTCATGTGGAGGGAAAAGTTCTGATGGTTTCTGGATCTTGGAGTCAGGAAGACATTAGACTGGTGATATGTTATCTTTGTAAAAGTAAAGTTTAAAAAAAAAATCTGTAAAAATTAAAAAATTTATATTTTTTTGTGTTGTTTCTTCTAGTTTTTATTTATTGTATTTTATTATTTATTTTTTAAGATACAAGACACACAAAATTTTGTCCAGAAAAAAAAAAACGACAGTGGTACCCCTTACATTTTTTTTCGGGGGGTGAAAAATTAATTTTCTCCAATCTTCTCAAAACTCTGGATTCTGATAGAGGAACACGAGACATGGACTTGGGTGCAAAAATTGAGGCTGTAGACCCTTCCAGAGCTGAGATATTGAAACTCAAAATTTTGACCAGAAAAAAAAAATTACAGTGTTACCCCTTACATTTTTTTTCGGGGGGTGAAAAATTTATTTTCTCCAATCTTCTTGAAACTCTGGATACGAGACTTCGACCAGCGCGCAAAAATGGAGGCTCTAGACCCTTCCAGAGCCGAGATATCGGATGTCAAAGTTTTGACCTGAAAAAAAAAACATAAGGGGTAACACTGTCGTTTTTGGCCGAAATTTTGACCCCCTCCGATCTTCTTGAAACTCTGGATTCTGACAGAGGGCCACGAGACTTCGACCAGCGCGCAAAAATGGAGGCTCTAGACCCTTCCAGAGCCGATATATAGGATGTCAAAGTTTTGACCCGAAAAAAAAACATAAGGGGTAACACTGTCGTTTTTGGCCGAAATTTTGACCCCCTCCGATCTTCTTGAAACTCTGGATTCTGACAGAGGGCCACGAGACTTCGACCAGCGCGCAAAAATGGAGGCTCTAGACCCTTCCAGAGCCGAGATATCGGATGTCAAAGTTTTGACCTGAAAAAAAAACATAAGGGGTAACACTGTTGTTTTTGGCCGAAATTTTGACCCCCTCCGATCTTCTTGAAACTCTGGATTCTGACAGAGGGCCACGAGACTTCGACCAGCGCGCAAAAATGGAGGCTCTAAACCCTTCCAGAGCCGAGATATCGGATGTCAAAGTTTTGACCCGAAAAAAAAACATAAGGGGTAACACTGTCGTTTTTGGCCGAAATTTTGACCCCCTCCGATCTTCTTGAAACTCTGGATTCTGACAGAGGGCCACGAGACTTCGACCAGCGCGCAAAAATTGAGGCTCTAGACCCTTCCAGAGCCGAGATATCGGATGTCAAAGTTTTGACCTGAAAAAAAAACATAAGGGGTAACACTGTCGTTTTTGGCCGAAATTTTGACCCCCTCCGATCTTCTTGAAACTCTGGATTCTGACAGAGGGCCACGAGACTTCGACCAGCGCGCAAAAATGGAGGCTCTAGACCCTTCCAGAGCCGAGATATCGGAAGTCAAAGTTTTGACCTGAAAAAAAAAACATAAGGGGTAACACTATCGTTTTTGGCCAAAATTTTGACCCCCTCCGATCTTCTTGAAACTCTGGATTCTGACAGAGGGCCACGAGACTTCGACCAGCGCGCAAAAATGGAGGCTCTAGACCCTTCCAGAGCCGAGATATCGGATGTCAAAGTTTTGACCTGAAAAAAAAAACATAAGGGGTAACACTGTCGTTTTTGGCCGAAATTTTGACCCCCTCCGATCTTCTTGAAACTCTGGATTCTGACAGAGGGCCACGAGACTTCGACCAGCGCGCAAAAATGGAGGCTCTAGACCCTTCCAGAGCCGAGATATTGAATGTCAAAGTTTTGACCTGAAAAAAAAACATAAGGGGTAACACTGTCGTTTTTGGCCGAAATTTTGACCCCCTCCGATCTTCTTGAAACTCTGGATTCTGACAGAGGGCCACGAGACTTCGACCAGCGCGCAAATATGGAGGCTCTAGACCCTTCCAGAGCCAAGATATCAGATGTCAAAGTTTTGACCCGAAAAAAAAACATAAGGGGTAACACTGTCGTTTTTGGCCGAAATTTTGACCCCCTCCGATCTTCTTGAAACTCTGGATTCTGACAGAGGGCCACGAGACTTCGACCAGCGCGCAAAAATGGAGGCTCTAGACCCTTCCAGAGCCGAGATATCGGATGTCAAAGTTTTGACCTGAAAAAAAACATAAGGGGTAACACTGTCGTTTTTGGCCGAAATTTTGACCCCCTCCGATCTTCTTGAAACTCTGGATTCTGACAGAGGGCCACGAGACTTCGACCAGCGCGCAAAAATGGAGGCTCTAGACCCTTCCAGAGCCGAGATATCGGATGTCAAAGTTTTGACCTGAAAAAAAAACATAAGGGGTAACACTGTCGTTTTTGGCCGAAATTTTGACCCCCTCCGATCTTCTTGAAACTCTGGATTCTGACAGAGGGCCACGAGACATGGACCAGCGCGCAAAAATGGAGGCTCTAGACCCTTCCAGAGCCGAGATATTGGATGTCAAAGTTTTGACCTGAAAAAAAAACATAAGGGGTAACACTGTCGTTTTTGGCCGAAATTTTGACCCCCTCCGATCTTCTTGAAACTCTGGATTCTGACAGAGGGCCACGAGACTTCGACCAGCGCGCAAAAATTGAGGCTCTAGACCCTTCCAGAGCCGAGATATCGGATGTCAAAGTTTTGACCTGAAAAAAAAACATAAGGGGTAACACTGTCGTTTTTGGCCGAAATTTTGACCCCCTCCGATCTTCTTGAAACTCTGGATTCTGACAGAGGGCCACGAGACTTCGACCAGCGCGCAAAAATGGAGGCTCTAGACCCTTCCAGAGCCGAGATATCGGAAGTCAAAGTTTTGACCTGAAAAAAAAAACATAAGGGGTAACACTGTCGTTTTTGGCCAAAATTTTGACCCCCTCCGATCTTCTTGAAACTCTGGATTCTGACAGAGGGCCACGAGACTTCGACCAGCGCGCAAAAATGGAGGCTCTAGACCCTTCCAGAGCCGAGATATCGGATGTCAAAGTTTTGACCTGAAAAAAAAAAACATAAGGGGTAACACTGTCGTTTTTGGCCGAAATTTTGACCCCCTCCGATCTTCTTGAAACTCTGGATTCTGACAGAGGGCCACGAGACTTCGACCAGCGCGCAAATATGGAGGCTCTAGACCCTTCCAGAGCCAAGATATCAGATGTCAAAGTTTTGACCCGAAAAAAAAACATAAGGGGTAACACTGTCGTTTTTGGCCGAAATTTTGACCCCCTCCGATCTTCTTGAAACTCTGGATTCTGACAGAGGGCCACGAGACTTCGACCAGCGCGCAAAAATGGAGGCTCTAGACCCTTCCAGAGCCGAGATATCGGATGTCAAAGTTTTGACCTGAAAAAAAACATAAGGGGTAACACTGTCGTTTTTGGCCGAAATTTTGACCCCCTCCGATCTTCTTGAAACTCTGGATTCTGACAGAGGGCCACGAGACTTCGACCAGCGCGCAAAAATGGAGGCTCTAGACCCTTCCAGAGCCGAGATATCGGATGTCAAAGTTTTGACCTGAAAAAAAACATAAGGGGAAACACTGTCGTTTTTGGCTGAAATTTTGACCCCCTCCGATCTTCTTGAAACTCTGGATTCTGACAGAGGGCCACGAGACTTCGACCAGCGCGCAAAAATGGAGGCTCTAGACCCTTCCAGAGCCGAGATATCGGATGTCAAAGTTTTGACCTGAAAAAAAAAACATAAGGGGTAACACTGTCGTTTTTGGCCGAAATTTTGACCCCCTCCGATCTTCTTGAAACTCTGGATTCTGACAGAGGGCCACGAGACTTCGACCAGCGCGCAAAAATGGAGGCTCTAGACCCTTCCAGAGCCGAGATATCGGATGTCAAAGTTTTGACCCGAAAAAAAAAAACATAAGGGGTAACACTGTCGTTTTTGGCCGAAATTTTGACCCCCTCCGATCTTCTTGAAACTCTGGATTCTGACAGAGGGCCACGAGACTTCGACCAGCGCGCAAAAATGGAGGCTCTAGACCCTTCCAGAGCCGAGATATCGGATGTCAAAGTTTTGACCTGAAAAAAAACATAAGGGGAAACACTGTCGTTTTTGGCCGAAATTTTGACCCCCTCCGATCTTCTTGAAACTCTGGATTCTGACAGAGGGCCACGAGACTTCGACCAGCACGCAAAAATGGAGGCTCTAGACCCTTCCAGAGCCGAGATATCGGATGTCAAAGTTTTGACCCGAAAAAAAAAACATAAGGGGTAACACTCTCGTTTTTGGCCGAAATTTTGACTCCCTCCGATCTTCTTGAAACTCTGGATTCTGACAGAGGGCCACGAGACTTCGACCAGCGCGCAAAAATGGAGGCTCTAGACCCTTCCAGAGCCGAGATATCGGATGTCAAAGTTTTGACCTGAAAAAAACATAAGGGGTAACACTGTCGTTTTTGGCTGAAATTTTGACCCCCTCCGATCTTCTTGAAACTCTGGATTCTGACAGAGGGCCACGAGACTTCGACCAGTGCGCAAAAATGGAGGCTCTAGACCCTTCCAGAGCCGAGATATCGGATGTCAAAGTTTTGACCCGAAAAAAAAAACATAAGGGGTAACACTGTCGTTTTTGACCGAAATTTTGACCCCCTCCGATCTTCTTGAAATTCTGGATTCTGACAGAGGGCCACGAGACTTCGACCAGCGTGCAAAAATGGAGGCTCTAGACCCTTCCAGAGCCGAGATATCGGATGTCAATGTTTTGACCTGAAAAAAAAACATAAGGGGTAACACTGTCGTTTTTGGCCGAAATTTTGACCCCCTCCGATCTTCTTGAAACTCTGGATTCTGACAGAGGGCCACGAGACTTCGACCAGCGCGCAAAAATGGAGGCTCTAGACCCTTCCAGAGCCGAGATATCGGATGTCAAAGTTTTGACCTGAAAAAAAAACATAAGGGGTAACACTGTCGTTTTTGGCCGAAATTTTGACCCCCTCCGATCTTCTTGAAACTCTGGATTCTGACAGAGGGCCACGAGACTTCGACCAGCGCGCAAAAATGGAGGCTCTAGACCCTTCCAGAGCCAAGATATCGGATGTCAAAGTTTTGACCCGAAAAAAAAAACCATAAGGGGTAACACTGTCGTTTTTGGCCGAAATTTTGACCCCCTCCGATCTTCTTGAAACTCTGGATTCTGACAGAGGGCCACGAGACTTCGACCAGCGCGCAAAAATGGAGGCTCTAGACCCTTCCAGAGCCGAGATATCGGATGTCAAAGTTTTGACCTGAAAAAAAAACATAAGGGGTAACACTGTCGTTTTTGGCCGAAATTTTGATCCCCTCCGATCTTCTTGAAACTCTGGATTCTGACAGAGGGCCACGTGACTTCGACCAGCGCGCAAAAATGGAGGCTCTAGTCCCTTCCAGAGCCGAGATATCGGAAGTCAAAGTTTTGACCTGAAAAAAAAACATAAGGGGTAACACTGTCGTTTTTGGTCGAAATTTTGACCCCCTTCGATCTTCTTGAAACTCTGGATTCTGACAGAGGGCCACGAGACTTCGACCAGCGCGCAAAAATGGAGGCTCTAGACCCTTCCAGAGCCGAGATATTGGATGTCAAAGTTTTGACCTGATGACAAAACATAAGGGGTAACACTGTCGTTTTTGGCCGAAATTTTGACCCCCTCCGATCTTCTTGAAACTCTGGATTCTGACAGAGGGCCACGAGACTTCGACCAGCGCGCAAAAATGGAGGCTCTAGACCCTTCCAGAGCCGAGATATCGGAAGTCAAAGTTTTGACCTGAAAAAAAAAAACATAAGGGGTAACACTGTCGTTTTTGGCCGAAATTTTGATCCCCTCCGATCTTCTTGAAACTCTGGATTCTGACAGAGGGCCACGTGACTTCGACCAGCGCGCAAAAATGGAGGCTCTAGTCCCTTCCAGAGCCGAGATATCGGATGTCAAAGTTTTGACCTGAAAAAAAAAAAACATAAGGGGTAACACTGTCGTTTTTGGCCGAAATTTTGACCCCCTCCGATCTTCTTGAAACTCTGGATTCTGACAGAGGGCCACGAGACTTCGACCAGCGCGCAAAAATGGAGGCTCTAGACCCTTCCAGAGCCGAGATATCGGATGTCAAAGTTTTGACCTGAAAAATAAAACATAAGGGGTAACACTGTTGTTTTTGGCCGAAATTTTGACCCCCTCCGATCTTCTTGAAACTCTGGATTCTGACAGAGGGCCACGAGACTTCGACCAGCGCGCAAAAATGGAGGCTCTAGACCCTTCCAGAGCCGAGATATCGGATGTCAAAGTTTTGACCCGAAAAAAAAAAACATAAGGGGTAACACTGTCATTTTTGGCCGAAATTTTGACCCCCTCCGATCTTCTTGAAACTCTGGATTCTGACAGAGGGCCACGAGACTTCAACCAGCGCGCAAAAATGGAGGCTCTAGACCCTTCCAGAGCCGAGATATCGGATGTCAAAGTTTTGACCTGAAAAAAAAAAACATAATGGGTAACACTGTCGTTTTTGGCCGAAATTTTGACCCCCTCCAATCTTCTTGAAACTCTGGATTCTGACAGAGGGCCACGAGACTTCGACCAGCGCGCAAAAATGGAGGCTCTAGACCCTTCCAGAGCCAAGATATCAGATGTCAAATTTTTGACCCGAAAAAAAAAACATAAGGGGTAACACTGTCGTTTTTGGCCGAAATTTTGACCCCCTCCGATCTTCTTGAAACTCTGGATTCTGACAGAGGGCCACGAGACTTCGACCAGCGCACAAAAATGGAGGCTCTAGACCCTTCCAGAGCCGAGATATCGGATGTCAAAGTTTTGACCTGAAAAAAAACATAAGGGGTAACACTGTCGTTTTTGGCCGAAATTTTGACCCCCTCCGATCTTCTTGAAACTCTGGATTCTGACAGAGGGCCACGAGACTTCGACCAGCGCGCAAAAATGGAGGCTCTAGACCCTTCCAGAGCCGAGATATCGGATGTCAAAGTTTTGACCTGAAAAAAAACATAAGGGGTAACACTGTCGTTTTTGGCCAAAATTTTGACCCCCTCTGATCTTCTTGAAACTCTGGATTCTGACAGAGGGCCACAAGACTTCGACCAGCGTGCAAAAATGGAGGCTCTAGACCCTTCCAGAGCCGAGATATTGGATGTCAAAGTTTTGACCTGAAAAAAAAACATAAGGGGTAACACTGTCGTTTTTTGCCGAAATTTTGACCCCCTCCGATCTTCTTGAAACTCTGGATTCTGACAGAGGGCCACGAGACTTCGACCAGCGCGCAAAAATGGAGGCTCTAGACCCTTCCAGAGCCGAGATATCGGATGTCAAAGTTTTGACCTGAGAAAAAAACATAAGGGGTAACACTGTCATTTTTTTTCTGGTCAAAATTTTGAGTTTCAACATCTCAGCTCTGGAAGGGTCTACAGCCTCAATTTTTGCACCCAGGTCCATGTCTCGTGGCCCTCTATCAGAATCCAGAGTTTTGAGAAGATTGGAGAAACTTAATTTTTCACCCCCCGAAAAAAAACATAAGGGGTAACACTGTCATTTTTTTTTTCTGGTCAAAATTTTGAGTTTCAATATTTCAGCTCTGGAAGGGTCTGCAGCCTCAATTTTTGCACCCAGGTCCATGTCTCGTGGCCCTCTATCAGAATCCAGAGTTTTGAGAAGATTGGAGAAACTTAATTTTTCACCCCCCGAAAAAAAAAAAACATAAGGGGTAACACTGTCATTTTTTTTTTCTGGTCAAAATTTTGAGTTTCAATATCTCAGCTCTGGAAGGGTCTACAGCCTCAATTTTTGCACCCAGGTCCATGTCTCGTGGCCCTCTATCAGAATCCAGAGTTTTGAGAAGATTGGAGAAACTTAATTTTTCACCCCCCCCCCCCCCCCCCCGAAAAAAAAAAACATAATGGGTAACACTGTCATTTTTTTTTCTGGTCAAAATTTTGAGTTTCAATATTTCAGCTCTGGAAGGGTCTGCAGCCTAAATTTTTGCACCCAGGTCCATGTCTCGTGGCCCTCTATCAGAATCCAGAGTTTTGAGAAGATAGGAGAAACTTAATTTTTCACCCTCCGAAAAAAAACATAAGGGGTAACACTGTCATTTTTTTTTTTCTGGTCAAAATTTTGAGTTTCAATATCTCAGCTCTGAAAGGGTCTACAGCCTCAATTTTTGCACCCAGGTCCATGTCTCGTGGCCCTCTATCAGAATCCAGAGTTTTGAGAAGATTGGAGAAACTTAATTTTTCACCCCCCGAAAAAAACATAAGGGGTAACACTGTCATTTTTTTTCTTGTCAAAATTTTGAGTTTCAATATTTCAGCTCTGGAAGGGTCTGCAGCCTCAATTTTTGCACCCAGGTCCATGTCTTGTGGCCCTCTATCAGAATCCAGAGTTTTGAGAAGATTGGAGAAACTTAATTTTTCACCCTCCGAAAAAAAAACATAAGGGGTAACACTGTCATTTTTTTTCTGGTCAAAATTTTGAGTTTCAATATCTCAGCTCTGGAAGGGTCTACAGCCTCAATTTTTGCACCCAGGTCCATGTCTCGTGGCCCTCTATCAGAATCCAGAGTTTTGAGAAGATTGGAGAAACTTAATTTTTCACCCCCCGAAAAAAAACATAAGGGGTAACACTGTCATTTTTTTTTTCTGGTCAAAAATTTGAGTTTCAATATCTCAGCTCTGGAAGGGTCTACAGCCTCAATTTTTGCACCCAGGTCCATGTCCCGTGGCCCTCTATCAGAATCCAGAGTTTTGAGAAGATTGGAGAAACTTAATTTTTCACCCCCCGAAAAAAAAAAACGTAAGGGGTAACACTGTCATTTTTTTTTCTGGTCAAAATTTTGAGTTTCAATATCGTCCCCTTGGAATTATAAGGTTCTATCTGACATTTTTGTCAAAATTGAGTTATTCACATTTTCTTATTCTGTGACAACTTATTTACGTTATGTGGTGTGTTTTTTAAGTTGTGTTCATTGTTGGACTTTTTATTGAAAAAACAAAAAAGTTTTATCTACAAAGTTGAACTCTAACTTGGCTCTATAAGGTTCTATCTACATGAGCCAATCAGCACTTCGAATGCACAGAAGAGGACCAATCAGAATCAACTTTTATATGTCGGGTCGCCGGCTTTTTCCTTCAAGACAAGAAGAAACCCCATAAAGGCATTATGCAATACATTTACAGTGAATTAAATATTCACTAAATTGTGTAGTCTTATGAAGTGGCTTAACTTTATATTTTGTTATTTTCTTTATTGTGCATTATTGGTTATAATTATTAATAACTTTTATTATTGTAGTTAGTATTATCTGAATTATACTATTTCAGAAAACCATTCAACATGCAAGTGTGTGTGTGTGTGTGTGTGCGTGTGTGTGTGTGTGTGTGTGTGTGTGTGTGTTTGTGTTTGTTTGAAAGTATGTGTTGTGAATTCTCTCCCTTTAAATATTGAGTTGGTTACGTGGGTGACGTTTTAAGTTGCGTTGTACGCAAATACCGTAGTGCAGCGTTCTCTGCACGTACGGACTAAGTGTAATTGCCTATTCACAAACAAAGCCACACCAGTTTAGCGATCATCTCGTGCACGCGTTCATGTGCAGTGTATATGTGCAAGAGAAAGTTTATGACAAAGTAAGTTTCCTTCCTTTTTTATATTGTTAATATTGCAGTTTAAATACAATCTTACGATCTGTGCCGAGTTAGATGTTTGTTATGTTTTGCTATCTTTCTTACCGAGCAGATTATCCCGCTAGCATCGCGGCTCATTTTTGTTTGTTTATTAGCCTACATTGAAGTGAATTTCTCTGGATATCTTTCACTGATTGTCATTTAGTACTTCCAGTGATAATGAAGACCGTCCAATTTCTATAATTTACATTTGGTGTTTTGTCAATTTAATTGCATTATCATAGGCCTATATTTCTTGATTGATATATTTCATGTATCCGTGCACTCTACGGAGATGTTTATATTTGAGTTTGTAATTTCTTAAGTTGTTGAATAATTTAGTGAGTGAATATTTATTTCTGTTATGTTATTTATTTCAGAAACTACCATGTGTATGGCCACTCTTGTGCCTTAAACACTTAAACTCTTTCTGATGACTTCGACTCCTTGACCAGAGTTCTGCAGCGGTCAATAACATAGTCCACCAGGGGCCTGTTTCAGAAAGGAGTTTAAGTGAAAACTCTGAGTGTGTTTCATTGGCCAACCCCTGTGTTTGTCCATGGCTTAATTGACTAAATCTGTTTTGCAGCAATTTGCCAAAAAAATAAAAGGATTAAAACGTTTGCTAAACTTTTATTTGATTACCACAGTTTTGATTAATATATTTCTATTAAATCATTAAAAAATTGGAATAAAAAACATTTAATAGAACTCAATTATTTTTCAAACATAATTTAATAAGTTATTAATGATAAAAAATAAGATCTTATTCATTAATCTTATTCATAATCAATTATTGAAGTTAGTTGATTACATATGTTTTATTGAACAAATGTTTAATTTATTTAACTGGCATTTTAACTGATGATAATAATAACTGTAATTTAAGAATGCAGTTTATATATTTAATAATTGTTTAATACCATAAACCGTGATATTTTCTGAGACGGTTCTCTACTGAGAAACTCTCCCCACCCCTGCTGTTAAACAAGTTACTCAGCAAATTTTACCCATATTTTAAATTAACTACTTCTTAATTGAGTAGATTTTTAGACTGGTATTTTTACTTAAGTAAAAATTTATCAAAGTAGTAGTAGCATACCTTAGGTTGAATAACATTCTTCCAGTTTCACCTCTTGATATTATAACAGTAAGTTACTCTAAAATAGTTGAATTATTAACTACAAATCTTCATTTTCAACGGTGTAGTTAGATTAATGTAATAATTACTATCTCTAGAAAGTATTGGTCTACATATTACTAAATCATATATCAACCTCAACCACTTGATTAATACAAGGAGGAGAGACAAGAAACTGCACTTTTAATGCTTTCAAATTAACAATATACAATTGCATGAATTATTCTTGAATTGATTAAAGTGTGTAGAGGGAGAAGGTTACATAAAAACACCTTTTAAAAATGTATGGTAAATCCACTATTGTTTTATACTGAATTGGTCTATAGTTTATGCAGTAGGCCTATTTATTGTAATTGCATCATATTTTATTTTAAATTACAGAAGAATTAAGAGTAATCCCATTAATTAAATTACAATATTTAGACTACTTAGTAATTAATTACACCCAAAACCTCTTTTCGTCTGGCGCTGTTGCCATGGTGACTTGTAATATTTGCGCTCCATTGATAATGGCTTTTTATAGTTGTTGTGCACGCGCTTAACTCAAGAGTCAGTCAACTCAGAGTTGATTGAACTAACTCATTTCAGCTGTTCTGTAACTCAGAGTTTCCCATCTCAGAGTAAGTCAACTCAGAGTTCAAGCTTTAACTCAGAGTTGGTTGAACCTCCTTTTTGAAACGGGCCCCAGTTTCCAGTGGGGCAATCCCCAATGTTGGAGGCTGACGCAAAGCTCCAATACAAAACATTTACTCAAAAACTCCTAACAGGTACAAGGAAGACTGGCAGAAGATTACACACACTTTGTCCCCTTGGAATTATAAAGTTCTATCTGCGTTCTGAGCAGTTTTGAGATATTACGTTTTTGCATTACATATAGGAAAATTTATATGGGGAACAAGTTTCATTCAAACATGAAAATAACAGGGACCCTAAATGTATTCTAAACATACAATATCAAAATCCTCTTAAATTTGTAAATGGGGATTTTTGGAATGGGTCAAATGCAGATAGAACCTTCTAATTCTAAATAAACACTTTTCGCTTAGAATTATAAGGTTCTACCTGCCAAAACATTATTTGAACATTTAAATTAAAAAAATAATGTTGTAACAATGTCTCAACATGTGTTAGAAAGTAAAATTTTATCCTTTCTATGACATTTATTTAATATTTTTTGGCACTTCCATGTATTTAGGACATTTCAAATTTAGCTAGGTAGGTCTAAATATTTTCCCCAGTGCATAATCTTCATTTTTGATATCAATTTGGTGGGTAATAAAACACATTGCAGAAATTATAACTTTAATCTTTAGGAATCTTAAAATCTTTAAATCTTAATCTTTAAAAGGAGCCACTGTAATACATCCGAGCAGGATTTTATTCCAGCTAAAGTGGGCCAGGTAAAATGGCTTTCTCTCTAGACCTCAATATGGCTGAAATAACATGCAAACGTTTGTTGTTGTAATTAAGACCCCATTAATTAAATTGTTAAATATTTGATCTATAAGCCTTAATATGGTAAAAATTAAGACATTTTAAGACTTTAAAAACTGCAAGAAAATCAACATGCATCAGCAAATTAATTCATGAAGTTTAATAATCATTGAAAAATTATTCACTGACTATAATTGTCACAGTCTGCACCATTCTGTCTTCGTCATCTTCACTACACTTCCCAGCATCCTCTGTGATAGTCTCCACACCTGAACACACTCCCTCAATCATCCACCTGTTCATCGTCTTGATCATCTGTGTCACCTGTCGTCACCTTGTTAGTGTTCATTTGTATCTGTATTTAGTTCTCTCTGTTTCAGTCTGAGCTTGTCGGTTCTTGATTGTGTTTCAGGGATAGTGTGAGTAATCTTCTGCCAGTCTTCCTTGTACCTGTTTGGAGTTTTTGAGTAAATGTTTTCTATTGAAGCCTCAGCCTGTCTTCATACCACACTACACCGTGACAGAAGAACCGACCAAACATGGATTTCCCTGCAGTAAGACTAATGTGTCTTGAGCAGGGAAACAGCTCTCTTAAGGAACGCCTGGAGGTTTTCCTGGATTTACCTCAAACCAGTTTCCCAGATGACTGCCTCTGCACGTTTCTACGTGTGGGACTGAACAACACCACTCTAATGCAGTTGTCTGGGGAACCACTTCAAGGAAGCTTTGCCCAATTTGTGGAGTGGCTGCTGGGGTCCTGCGGATTGTCCTTCACTGTGGATGACATCACCAGCCCCACTCCAACGCCCGAGACCGTCCAGCCCGAGACCGTCTGCCTGAGGGGTCTTCACCGCCTGAGGGGTCTTCACCGCCGTGGCTGCCTGAGTGGTCTTCACCGTCTGAGGGGTCTTCACCATCCTGGCAATGCTCTCAGCCTGCTCCGCCCTGGTCCTGCTCCGCCCTGGTCCTGCTCCGCCCTGGTCCTGCTCCGTCCTGGTCCTGCTCCGCCCTCAACCTGCTCTGCCATGTCCACGTCCTGCTCTGCACTGGTCACGCCCTCAGCCCGCTCTGCCCTGGAAGCTTCCTGCTCTACTTCAGCCATGCCCTCGTCATCCTCCAGGGCGCCTTCTCCCACCCCATTGATCTTCTACGACGCGAGGTCACGCCTTTGTAAAGGGGGGCGTTCTATCACAGTCTTCGTCAGCACCATTCTGTCTTCAACTTCACTACACTTCCCAGCATCCTCTTGTCTCCACACCTGAACTTACTCCCTCAATCATCCACCTGTTCATTGTCCTGATCATCTGTGTCACCTTGTTAGTGTTCATTTTGTATCTGTATTTAGTTCTCTTTGTTTCAGTGTGTGCTGGTTGGTTTTTGATCATGTTTCATGGACAGTGTTTGGAGTTTTTGGGTAAATGTTTTGTATTGGAGCCTCAGCCAGACTTCATTCCAAACTACACCATGACAATAATCACAAAAAATGTCAGACTCCCTTTTTTAATCACACACACTCTCTCTCACTCTGTCTCTCACTCTCTCTCTTACACACCAACACACTATCTCAAACATACACGGACACACACAAATACTTTCAAACACACACTTGCATGTTGAATGGTTTTCTAAAATATTCAATTTACTCACTGCATATTTGTATTTCAGATAATAACTATAATAATGAAAGTTATTAATAATAACTAAAACATTATAAAGAAAATGAATAAATATATAGATACGCCACTTCATTAGACTACACAATTTAGTGAATTTTTAATTTATTGTAAATTAGCATAATGCCTTTATGGGGTTTCTTCTTGTCTTCAAGGAAAAAGCAGGCAACCCGACATATAAAAGTGGATTCTGATTGGTCCTCTTCTGTGCGTTCGAAGTTTTGATTGGCTTATGCAGATAGAATCTTATAGAGCCAAGTTAGAGTTCAACTTTGTAGATTGAACCTTTTTGTTTTTTCAATAAAAAGTCCCTCAATGTACACAACTTAAAACACATCAAACAAGTCACAGAATAAGAAAATGTGAATAACTCAATTTTGACAAAAATGTCAGATAGAACTTTATAATTCTAAGAGGACAACTATCCATGAAACATAAATCAAGAACCGACAAGCTCATACTGAAACAGAGAACTAAATACAGATACAAAATGAACACTAACAAGGTGACACAGATGATCAGGATGATGAACAGGTGGATGATTGAGGGAGTGAGTTCAGGTGTGGAGACGAGTATGCTGGGAAGTGTAGTGAAGATGACGAAGACAGAATGGTGCTGACGAAGACTGTGATAGAACGCCCCCCTTTACAAAGGCGTGACCTCGTGCCGTAAAACATCAATGGGGTGGGGGGGCGCCCTGGAGGATGACGAGGGTATGGCTGAATTAGAGCAGGAAGCCTCCAGGGCGGAGCAGGAAAAGACCCCTCAGGCGGTGAAGACCCTTCAGGCGGTGAAGACCCCTCAGGCAGGCGGTGAAGACCCTTCAGGCGGTGAAGACCCCTCAGGCAGGCGGTGAAGACCCTTCAGGCAGTGAAGACCCCTCAGGCAGGCGGTGAATACAGGCGGTGAAGACCCTTCAGGCGGTGAAGACCCTTCAGGCGGTGAAGACCCCTCAGGCGGTGAAGACCCTTCAGGCGGTGAAGACCCCTCAGGCAGGCGGTGAAGACAGGCAGTGAAGACCCCTCAGGCGGTGAAGACCCTTCAGGCGGTGAAGACCCCTCAGGCGGTGAAGACCCCACAGGCGGAGCGTCTCGGGCTGGATGGTCTCAGGCGTTGGAGTGGGGCTGGTGACGTCATCAACAGTGAAGGACGATCATCAGGTACAAAATCCAGGAAAACCTCCAGGCGTTCCTCAAGAGAGCTGTTTCCCTGCTCAAGACACATTAGTCTTACTGCAGGGAAATCCATGTTTGGTCGGTTCTTCTGTCACGGTGTAGTGTGGAATGAAGATAGGCTGAGGCTTCAATACAAAACATTTACTCAAAAACTCCAAACAGGTACAAGGAAGACTGGCAGAAGATTACTCACACTATCCCTGAAACACAATCAAGAACCGACAAGCTCAGACTGAAACAGAGAGAACTAAATACAGATACAAATGAACACTAACAAGGTGACGACAGGTGACACAGATGATCAGGACGATGAACAGGTGGATGATTGAGGGAGTGAGTTCAGGTGTGGAGACTATCACAGAGGATGCTGGGAAGTGTAGTGAAGATGACGAAGACAGAATGGTGCAGACAAAGACTGTGACAATTATAGTCAGTGAATAATTTTTCAATGATTATTAAACTTTATGAATTAATTTGCTGAAGCATGTTAATTTTCTTGCAGTTTTTAAAGTCTAAAAATGTCTTAATTTTTACTATATTAAGGCTTATAGGTCAAATATTTAACAGTTTATTTAATGGGGTCTTAAATACAACAATAAACGTTATTTCAGCCATATTGAGGTCTAGAGAGAAAGCATTTTACCTGGCCCACTTTAGCTGGAATAAAGTCCTGCTCGGATGTATTACAGTGGCTGCTTTCTGTCTAAGCAAAAGAAAGATTAAAATTATAATTTCTGCAATGTGTTTTATTACCCACCAAATTGATATCAAAAATGAAGATTATGCACTGGGGAAAATATTTAGACCTACCTAGCTTAATTTGAAATGTCCTAAATACATGGAAGTGCTAAAAAATATTAAATAAATGTCATAGAAAGGATAAAATTTTACTTTCTAACACATGTTGAGACATTGTTACAACATTATTTTTTTTTATTTAAATGTTCAAATAATGTTTTGTCGGATAGAACCTTATAATTCTAAGCGAAAAGTGTTTTTTTAGAATTAGAAGGTTCTATCTGCATTTGACCCATTCCAAAAATCCCCATTTACAAATTTGAGAGGATTTTGATATTGTATGTTTAGAATACATTTAGGGTCCCTGTTATTTTCATGTTTGAATGAAACTTGTTCCCCATATAAATTTTCCTATATGTAATGCAAAAACTTTGAAGCTCAATATCTCAAAACTGCTCAGAACGCAGATAGAACCTTATAATTCCAAGGGGACGATATCTCAGCTCTGGAAGGGTCTACAGCCTCAATTTTTGCACCCAGGTCCATGTCTCGTGGCCCTCTATCAGAATCCAGAGTTTTGAGAAGATTGGAGAAACTTAATTTTTCACCACCCGAAAAAAAAACATAAGGGGTAACACTGTCATTTTTTTTTTCTGGTCAAAATTTTGAGTTTCAATATCTCAGCTCTGGAAGGGTCTACAGCCTCAATTTTTGCACCCAGGTCCATGTCTCGTGGCCCTCTATCAGAATCCAGAGTTTTGAGAAGATTGGAGAAACTTAATTTTTCACCCCCCGGAAAAAAACGTAAGGGGTAACACTGTCATTTTTTTTTTCTGGTCAAAATTTTGAGTTTCATTATCTCAGCTCTGGAAGGGTCTACAGCCTCAATTCTTGCACCCAGGTCAATGTCTCATGGCCCTCTATCAGAATCCAGAGTTTTGAGAAGATTGGAGAAACTTAATTTTTCACCCCCCGAAAAAAAATGTAAGGGGTAAAACTGTCATTTTTTTTTCTGGTCAAAATTTTGAGTTTCATTATCTCAGCTCTGGAAGGGTCTACAGCCTCAATTTTTGCACCCAGGTCCATGTCTCGTGGCCCTCTATCAGAATCCAGAGTTTTGAGAAGATTGGAGAAACTTAATTTTTCACCCCCCGAAAAAAACGTAAGGGGTAACACTGTCATTTTTTTTTTTTGGTCAAAATTTTGAGTTTCAATAACTCAGCTCTGGAAGGGTCGACAGCCTCAATTTTTGCACCCAGGTCCATGTCTCGTGGCCCTCTATCAGAATCCAGAGTTTTGAGAAGATTGGAGAAACTTAATTTTTCACCCCCCGAAAAAAAATGTAAAGGGTAAAACTGTCTTTTTTTTCTGGTCCAAATTTTGAGTTTCATTATCTCAGCTCTGGAAGGGTCTAGAGCCTCCATTTTTGCACCCAGGTCTAAGTCTCGTGGCCCTCTATCAGAATCCAGAGTTTTGAGAAGATTGGGGATACTTAATATTTCGCCCAAAAAAAAAAAACATAAGGGGTAACACTGTCGGGTTTTTCTTTCTGGTCAAAATTTTGAGTTTCCATATCTCAGCTCTGGAAGGGTCTAGAGCCTCCATTTTTGCACTTAGGTCTAAGTCTCGTGGCCCTCTATCAGAATCCAGAGTTTTGAGAAAATTGGGGATGCTTAATTTTTCGCCCAAAAAAAAAAAACATAAGGGGTAACACTGTCGTTTTTTTTTTTTCTGTTCAAAATTTTGAGTTTCCATATCTCAGCTCTGGAAGGGTCTAGAGCCTCCATTTTTGCACCCAGGTCTAAGTGTCGTGGCCCTCTATCAGAATCCAGAGTTTTGAGAAGATTGGGGATACTTAATTTTTCGCCCAAAAAAAAACCCATAAGGGGAAACACTGTCGTTTTTTTTCTGGTCAGAATTTTGAGTTTCCATATCTCAGCTCTGGAAGGGTCTAGAGCCTCCATTTTTGCACCCAGGTCTAAGTGTCATGGCCCTCTATCAAAATCCAGAGTTTTGAGAAGATTGGGGATACTTAATATTTCGCCCCAAAAAAAAAAAAAACATAAGGGGTAACACTGTCGTTTTTTTTTTTCTGGTCAAAATTTTGAGTTTCCATATCTCAGCTCTGGAAGGGTCTAGAGCCTCAATTTTTGCACTTAGGTCTAAGTCTTGTGGCCCTCTATCAGAATCCAGAGTTTTGAGAAGATTGTGGATACTTAATTTTTCACCCCCCGAAAAAAAAACATAAGGGGTAACACTCGTTTTTTGTTTTTTTTTTTCTGGTCAAAATTTTGAGTTTCCATATCTCAGCTCTGGAAGGGTCTAGAGCCTCCATTTTTGCACCCAGGTCTAAGTCTCGTGGCCCTATATCAGAATCCAGAGTTTTGAGAAGATTGGGGATACTTAATTTTTCGCCCAAAAAAAAAAAAACATAAGGGGAAACACTGTCGTTTTTTTTCTGTTCAAAATTTTGAGTTTCCATATCTCAGCTCTGGAAGGGTCTAGAGCCTCCATTTTTGCACCCAGGTCTAAGTGTCGTGGCCCTCTATCAGAATCCAGAGTTTTGAGAAGATTGGGGATACTTAATTTTTCGCCCAAAAAAAAAAACCATAAGGGGAAACACTGTCGTTTTTTTTTCTGTTCAAAATTTTGAGTTTCCATATCTCAGCTCTGGAAGGGTCTAGAGCCTCCATTTTTGCACCCAGGTCTAAGTCTCGTGGCCCTCTATCAGAATCCAGAGTTTCGAGAAGATTGGGGATACTTAATTTTTTGCCCAAAAAAAAACATAAGGGGTAACACTGTCGTTTTTTTTTCTGGTCAGAATTTTGAGTTTCCATATCTCAGCTCTGGAAGGGTCTAGAGCCTCCATTTTTGCACCCAGGTCTAAGTGTCATGGCCCTCTATCAGAATCAAGAGTTTTTAGAAGATTGGGGATACTAAATATTTCGCCCCCCCAAAAAAAACATAAGGGGTAACACTGTCGTTTTTTTTTTTTTTTTTCTGGTCAAAATTTTGAGTTTCCATATCTCAGCTCTGGAAGGGTCTAGAGCCTCAATTTTTGCACTTAGGTCTAAGTCTTGTGGCCCTCTATCAGAATCCAGAGTTTTGAGAAAATTGGGGATACTTAATTTTTCGCCCAAAAAAAAAAACATAAGGGGTAACACTGTCGTTTTTTTTTTTCCGGTCAAAATTTTGAGTTTCCATATCTCAGCTCTGGAAGGGTCTAGAGCCTCCATTTTTGCACCCAGGTCTATGTCTCGTGGCCCTCTATCAGAATCCAGATTTTCGAGAAGATTGGAGATATTTAATTTTTTGTCCCCAAAAAAAAAACATAAGGGGTAACACTGTCATTTTTTTTTCTGGTCAAAATTTTGAGTTTCCATATCTCAGCTCTGGAAGGGTCTAGAGCCTCCATTTTTGCACCCAGGTCTAAGTCTCGTGGCCCTCTATCAGAATCCAGAGTTTTGAGAAGATTGGGGATACTTAATTTTTCGCCCCAAAAAAAAAAACATAAGGGGTAACACTGTCGGTTTTTTTTCTGGTCAAAATTTTGAGTTTCCATATCTCAGCTCTGGAAGGGTCTAGAGCCTTCATTTTTGCACCCAGGTCTAAGTGTCGTGACCCTCTATCAGAATCCAGAGTTTTGAGAAGATTGGGGATACTTAATTTTTCACACAAAAAAAAACAAGGGGTAACACTGTCGTTTTTTTTTTCTGGTCAAAATTTTGAGTTTCCATATCTCAGCTCTGGAAGGGTCTAGAGCCTCCATTTTTGCACCCAGGTCTAAGTGTCGTGGCCCTCTTTCAGAATCCAGAGTTTTGAGAAGATTGGGGATACTTAATTTTTCGCCCAAAAAAAAAAACATAAGGGGAAACACTGTCGTTTTTTTTCTGTTCAAAATTTTGAGTTTCCATATCTCAGCTCTGGAAGGGTCTAGAGCCTCCATTTTTGCACCCAGGTCTAAGTCTCGTGGCCCTCTATCAGAATCCAGAGTTTCGAGAAGATTGGGGATACTTAATTTTTTGCCCAAAAAAAAACATAAGGGGTAACACTGTCGTTTTTTTTCTGGTCAGAATTTTGAGTTTCCATATCTCAGCTCTGGTAGGGTCTAGAGCCTCCATTTTTGCACCCAGGTCTAAGTGTCATGACCCTCTATCAGAATCAAGAGTTTTGAGAAGATTGGGGATACTAAATATTTCGCCCCAAAAAAAAAAAAAACATAAGGGGTAACACTGTCGTTTTTTTTTTTTTTTTTCTGGTCAAAATTTTGAGTTTCCAAATCTCAGCTCTGGAAGGGTCTAGAGCCTCAATTTTTGCACTTAGGTCTAAGTCTTGTGGCCCTCTATCAGAATCCAGAGTTTTGAGAAAATTGGGGATACTTAATTTTTCCCCCCCAAAAAAAAAACATAAGGGGTAACACTGTCGTTTTTTTTTTTCTGGTCAAAATTTTGAGTTTCCATATCTCAGCTCTGGAAGGGTCTAGAGCCTCCATTTTTGCACCCAGGTCTATGTCTCGTGGCCCTCTATCAGAATCCAGATTTTCGATAAGATTGGAGATATTTAATTTTTTGCCCCCCCCAAAAAAAAACATAAGGGGTAACACTGTCGTTTTTTTTTTTCTGGTCAAAATTTTGAGTTTCCATATCTCAGCTCTGGAAGGGTCTAGAGCCTCCATTTTTGCACCCAGGTCTAAGTCTCGTGGCCCTCTATCAGAATCCAGAGTTTTGAGAAGATTGGGGATACTTAATTTTTCGCCCAAAAAAAAAAAACATAAGGGGTAACACTGTCGGTTTTTTTTCTGGTCAAAATTTTGAGTTTCCATATCTCAGCTCTGGAAGGGTCTAGAGCCTTCATTTTTGCACCCAGGTCTAACTGTCGTGACCCTCTATCAGAATCCAGAGTTTTGAGAAGATTGGGGATACTTAATTTTTCACACAAAAAAAAACATAAGGGGTAACACTGTGTTTTTTGTTTTTTTTTTCTGGTCAAAATTTTGAGTTTCCATATCTCAGCTCTGGAAGGGTCTAGAGCCTCCATTTTTGTACTCAGGTCTAAGTCTCGTGGCCCTCTATCAGAATCCAGAGTTTCGAGAAGATTGGGGATACTCAATTTTTTGCCCAAAAACAAAAACATAAGGGGTAACACTGTCGTTTTTTTTTTTTCTGGTCAAAATTTTGAGTTTCCATATATCAGCCCTGGAAGGGTCTAGAGCCTCCATTTTTGCACCCAGGTCTAAGTCTCGTTGCCCTCTATCAGAATCCAGAGTTTCGAGAAGATTGGGGATACTTAATTTTTCGCCCCAAAAAAAAACATAAGGGGTAACACTGTCGTTTTTTTTTTCTGGTCAAAATTTTGAGTTTCCATATCTCAGCTCTGGAAGGGTCTAGAGCCTCCATTTTTGCACCCAGGTCTATGTCTCGTGGCCCTCTATCAGAATCCAGATTTTCGAGAAGATTGGAGATATTTAATTTTTTGTCCCCAAAAAAAAAACATAAGGGGTAACACTGTCATTTTTTTTTCTGGTCAAAATTTTGAGTTTCCATATCTCAGCTCTGGAAGGGTCTAGAGCCTCCATTTTTGCACCCAGGTCTAAGTCTCGTGGCCCTCTATCAGAATCCAGAGTTTTGAGAAGATTGGGGATACTTAATTTTTCGCCCCAAAAAAAAAAACATAAGGGGTAACACTGTCGGTTTTTTTTCTGGTCAAAATTTTGAGTTTCCATATCTCAGCTCTGGAAGGGTCTAGAGCCTTCATTTTTGCACCCAGGTCTAAGTGTCGTGACCCTCTATCAGAATCCAGAGTTTTGAGAAGATTGGGGATACTTAATTTTTCACACAAAAAAAAACAAGGGGTAACACTGTCGTTTTTTTTTTCTGGTCAAAATTTTGAGTTTCCATATCTCAGCTCTGGAAGGGTCTAGAGCCTCCATTTTTGCACCCAGGTCTAAGTGTCGTGGCCCTCTTTCAGAATCCAGAGTTTTGAGAAGATTGGGGATACTTAATTTTTCGCCCAAAAAAAAAAACATAAGGGGAAACACTGTCGTTTTTTTTCTGTTCAAAATTTTGAGTTTCCATATCTCAGCTCTGGAAGGGTCTAGAGCCTCCATTTTTGCACCCAGGTCTAAGTCTCGTGGCCCTCTATCAGAATCCAGAGTTTCGAGAAGATTGGGGATACTTAATTTTTTGCCCAAAAAAAAACATAAGGGGTAACACTGTCGTTTTTTTTCTGGTCAGAATTTTGAGTTTCCATATCTCAGCTCTGGTAGGGTCTAGAGCCTCCATTTTTGCACCCAGGTCTAAGTGTCATGACCCTCTATCAGAATCAAGAGTTTTGAGAAGATTGGGGATACTAAATATTTCGCCCCAAAAAAAAAAAAAACATAAGGGGTAACACTGTCGTTTTTTTTTTTTTTTTCTGGTCAAAATTTTGAGTTTCCAAATCTCAGCTCTGGAAGGGTCTAGAGCCTCAATTTTTGCACTTAGGTCTAAGTCTTGTGGCCCTCTATCAGAATCCAGAGTTTTGAGAAAATTGGGGATACTTAATTTTTCCCCCCCCAAAAAAAAACATAAGGGGTAACACTGTCGTTTTTTTTTTTCTGGTCAAAATTTTGAGTTTCCATATCTCAGCTCTGGAAGGGTCTAGAGCCTCCATTTTTGCACCCAGGTCTATGTCTCGTGGCCCTCTATCAGAATCCAGATTTTCGATAAGATTGGAGATATTTAATTTTTTGCCCCCCCCAAAAAAAAACATAAGGGGTAACACTGTCGTTTTTTTTTTTCTGGTCAAAATTTTGAGTTTCCATATCTCAGCTCTGGAAGGGTCTAGAGCCTCCATTTTTGCACCCAGGTCTAAGTCTCGTGGCCCTCTATCAGAATCCAGAGTTTTGAGAAGATTGGGGATACTTAATTTTTCGCCCAAAAAAAAAAACATAAGGGGTAACACTGTCGGTTTTTTTTCTGGTCAAAATTTTGAGTTTCCATATCTCAGCTCTGGAAGGGTCTAGAGCCTTCATTTTTGCACCCAGGTCTAACTGTCGTGACCCTCTATCAGAATCCAGAGTTTTGAGAAGATTGGGGATACTTAATTTTTCACACAAAAAAAAACATAAGGGGTAACACTGTGTTTTTTGTTTTTTTTTTCTGGTCAAAATTTTGAGTTTCCATATCTCAGCTCTGGAAGGGTCTAGAGCCTCCATTTTTGTACTCAGGTCTAAGTCTCGTGGCCCTCTATCAGAATCCAGAGTTTCGAGAAGATTGGGGATACTCAATTTTTTGCCCAAAAACAAAAACATAAGGGGTAACACTGTCGTTTTTTTTTTTTCTGGTCAAAATTTTGAGTTTCCATATATCAGCCCTGGAAGGGTCTAGAGCCTCCATTTTTGCACCCAGGTCTAAGTCTCGTTGCCCTCTATCAGAATCCAGAGTTTCGAGAAGATTGGGGATACTTAATTTTTCGCCCCAAAAAAAAACATAAGGGGTAACACTGTCGTTTTTTTTTTCTGGTCAAATTTTGAGTTTCCATATCTCAGCTCTGGAAGGGTCTAGAGCCTCCATTTTTGTACTCAGGTCTAAGTCTCGTGGCCCTCTATCAGAATCCAGAGTTTCGAGAAGATTGGGGATACTCAATTTTTCGCCCAAAAAAAAAAACATAAGGGGCAACACTGTCGTTTTTTTTTTCTGATCAAAATTTTGAGTTTCCATATCACTGTAAAAAATTGTAAGCCAGTACAACAAAAAAAATCTCAGGGCTTAAAGTAAAAAAAATTCTTCTGACTGAAATTTTTTTCAGGCCAAGTCATATTCCTGTAACTTTATTTAAATAGTCGAGACCAATAGCGTTTTAAGGGGAGATGTTTAAAACCGATCTAATATTACCAGTTTGCGTAATTTAAAAGCCATTTTAATCTATGAAAAACAATTACTTATCTTGACAAATAATCAACCATATACATAACTTTTCAGTGCATGTTATTTATCTTATGAGACCAAACAATGCTAAACTATATTAATATATAGTTTGTGCCATGGCAAATCGTTTTGGCTGAGGGCAAAGTGAAGTTCTATAACTTTATTATTTATTATAATATTTAACTTTGCTATTTAACTTTGTAGCCTATTAGAGACCTGACTTATGTTTAACTGAATAGTTTGCTTTATTTCTCATTGTATAGCTTATTATAGCCTACCTATTAGGCTACTTATACTTTTGAACGGGATATTATCATTAAAACTGACATTTAACAAAAAAGACATGGTTGTGTAATTTTATATATTCTAAAATATATAAAATATTATATTACTATGCATTCTCTTCACTGTATGTGTACACATAATACAATAAAACGATACAATCCTGTCTGGTTGTTAAATGTCAGTTTTAATGATAAATAATGTTTCATATTTTTAAAATGAAAACAAAAAGAAGCAGGTTTTAGCTATATTTCGTGTTGTTATAAATATATGATAATCAATGTGCGTTGCCTGAACCACATTTGTGTGGCCATTTATATGTATATTTATATGTTTATTATGTTCATTTATAAATGAAAAGAGGCAGAGTGGT
Organism: Cyprinella venusta; assembly: GCA_038021265.1. Lineage (NCBI taxonomy): Eukaryota > Metazoa > Chordata > Actinopteri > Cypriniformes > Leuciscidae > Cyprinella > Cyprinella venusta. The sequence goes on along the minus strand of CM075869.1, from coordinate 26,374,805 downwards.
GTTGATGAAAAAAGGCAGAGTTGATAACCGGAGTAGCCGCGTGATGAGGCCCTGTTTACACGAGAACGCTCGCGGGTGAAAACGCAAAAATATCTTATCGGATGTGCCTTTCGTTTACACGTCGAGGGTGTTTTTGAGGCTCAAAAACGCAAAAAAGTGAAACCACCCTCCAGAGTGGAAATCTTAAAAACGCTCCACCGTCGTGTTCCCGTGTAAACGGTAAAAACGCAAAGTCTGCTTGACAGTGAAGGTTGTGCGCAGGCGCGTTGACTTGGTGGTGTTGTAGTATGCACTCCTAGCCGCCTGAAGTGCATACTACATTGAATTTCACACTTTTGCGTCTCCATTTGCACGTGGATTTCCCACACGAAACACTCGTCTAAACGCAGAATTTAAAAAAAGATGATGCAACGCCACTTTTGCGTTTTCTCTTCAGAATCGTTTCCATGTAAACATAGCCGATCAAGAACGCGCGGTTAGCAGCGTCCTCTCGTCCTCGGGAGTTTGTTCTCCCGCGTCGAACTTGGCAAGTCCGAACTACCAAGGACGCAAGTCCGAAGTTTGCGTATTTGGTATTGAGAAATGACCAATATTGACCCGCGTTCTGTTTTCTATTATGGGACCGCAGCAAATGAGCTGTAGACTCGCCTGACAAGATTGAGTGTAAAGGGAGCAGTTTTCCGTGAGCGGGAATTGGAAAAACCGGAGTGGACCATCAGCAAAGTGATTACAGAATGCTTAGAGTGGAGAGAGGAACGTGCTTCCGCTCCACTCCAGGCTTTATCACATCCCCCCTCAGCAGGGTGAATACGCATCATCTTTCCTTAATTTAAGACCTATTCAAACTAAAAGACATTTATCACACTATTTGCGAAATGAAAGCCTATTTACGGCCTTAAAATTATGAAAAGTTAATTTAAGACATAAGGACAGACGGGAACCCTGCAATTGACGGATATCCGTCCTAGACTCGCTGCAATTAATGGAAATCCGTCGTAGCGACGGAGAACTTTAACCCCTGAAATCTTAGTACTAATTTCCTTCAGTTTTTTTTTTTGTTTACTCAACTTTTGTAAATAATAGTTATACCAACTGAAATTAAGTTGTCACTCACACAAAAAATATTTAGTTGTGTTAACTTAAGATTTTTAGTTTTGTGGAGAGGTGCAACTATTTTTTAACAAAACTTTTTAAGTTGAGCCAATTCAACATTTTTGGTCTGTAGAACTCAAATGTCTGAAATTGAGTGAACAAAAAAATCCTATTGGAAATTGGTACCAAGTAATGATACGTTACGACTGGAAACTAAAATAACAAAGTCAAAAACAGTGAGTCAATGTTAACAAAACATTTATTCTTGTTGGAGGCAACAAGTACACTTACAAACTGTTACCAAACTGGGTAACACTTTATTTGAAGGGGTGTGCATAAGACTGACATGACACTGTCATAAACATGACATAACACCTGTCATGAACATGAAGGAGTCTTTATGAATGTTTATGACTTTTGTCATTAAAGGAGACATATCATGAAAAATCCACTTTTTTAGCCCTTAAATGCATTTTGTTGTATATTTGGAGTGTTTATAAGTACAGAAAAGATAAAATTATTCTCTTCGGGTGCTTCGTTTATATCTTTATATTCTGTTTTGGTCATATTTTTCAACCTGTTCGGATTTTCCTGTTGTCTATTACGTTTTTTGAACAATTACGTCACAGTATTTGCAGCGGAACTGACAAATAAGGACATTGACTACCGGTCCAACACTTCGAGCAATCCGCCATTATTATTTCTCGCTCCGATTTTGTAGTCCAAGCTCAATGATGCAGAAGTTACGGGAGGACTAGTCAAAATGTTCGGTTGTTGGATGTAGTGACCTGAAGCACTTCAAGGATCCCCAATCCAACAACCTCCGCCAGTATAAAGAAGGGTTTGCCGATCGACTTCGTCTGAATGAGGGGTAAATTCCTTCTATCATTAGCTGCTGTGTTTTCTGACGCGTTCTAAACGCAAGTTATCATATTATTATCATACAGATTTTTAGTGGTAAGATCAGACCGCAGTCATTTATCTTGTCAGAGTGCTTGTTTTAACAAGAGAAATAGTCGACTTTCACTAATAACACAACAGTTAACTTAACGTTACATACCACTGCATCCATATGAAGACGTTGTTCTGCAGGTTTGTCGTCGTCTTTTTCAAATCGCTCGCTCTGGCTCGAATATGTAACGCTTGATGGACAAGTCTTCCGTTGTTGACATTTTGTTAACGTGTGAATAAAAATGTTCTTTGAAACTATAGTAATCGTATATCTCTTATCAAACTACAATAATGGCTGAACGCGGGGAGTTGAACCGACCGTGAACTCAGCGACCTGGAGAGTGGGCGGGGAAAGACGCAACTCCTTTTTATTTAAAGGAGACGCTTCGAATCGGGTTGCTCACAGAAGCACATCAGAAAAGAGGTAGAAAAGGGGCCTGTTGAGCTATAATAATGAGGAATTCAGACCCAAGCATTGCAGTTATGCTTTATATAGACCACAAATGTATGATTTATAAGTAAAAATGAATGATTTAAAAGCACGATATGTACCCTTTAAGTGTCATTTGGTAAATTATGACACTTTTAATGCAAAGTTGACATTGTTTAAATTGTCTTTGTTATGACAACTTGACATTAACAAAGACAAAAATGTCTTGATTATGACAACTTGACATTAACAAAGACAGAAATGTCTTTGTCATGACAACTTGATATTAACCAAGAAATCATAACCTGACATCTTTATAACTAGTCCAACGTGTTCCACTTTACTTGAGGACAAGTAAAATATTCATGACAGAGTTATGGTGTCATGACGGCCAAAGTCAAAACCAACCACATATGACAGGGTAATGTAATGTTAACACAAAGCTAAATAACTTCTATAAGTTTGATAATTAGACCTGTTATGACATATTTGTGACAGGTTATGATTTCTTTGTTAATGTCAAGTTGTCATAACAAGGACATTTTAAACAATGTCAACTTTGCATTAGAAGCGCTAACACTGAATGTAAACATTTTAGAGAATTCAAGGTTAAGTCTTTAAAATTCAAATTTCACTAAACAATATACATTAACATCCTAACAAACAACATCATTATGCCAAAGGTACCCACCAACAGTAAAATCATCTGAAACTCCCTAAACGGCAAGTAGCTTATTCTTTAGGGACTGAACTCTTTTGGTGCACTTTTCTCCCAATCCCACAAAGATGTTCTGCACTGCCTCAAATGTGTATTTTAGTCCTTTTGAATACTCAATGTTCAGCGTGTATGTTAGTCCTTTTGAATACTCAATGTTCAGCGCATAGAGAAGTCCAAAGAGTACCATGAAAGCAGTAGGAAAGTCAGTCAGGTCCTCTATGACGACCGTTTCATCAAGAATGATGGCGAAGTTTAGACATGTCTTTGTTGTCTGTGAGATCTCGTCCTCCATGACTTCAAGGATGCACAATTTTACACCTCTTGTGTCTTGTGTAGGTTTCCTTCAAATCAGTGTCCTAAGAGTTATATAAATTTCATTAAAAAATGGTTGTGCATATGTACAAAAAAAAAAATCAAAGCTCAAACTCTCGCAAACAAAACATGGCACTGTGACAAGCAGGACAAGGATAAGAGCCATGTGATTAAGCTCACCTGCCTCGTTACTCACAAAAGGAGGTCCGGATGAATAAAAGGAAGAGTGAGAACAGTGCAAGATGAGTGAAGACCAGGCCTGGATTATTTATGTTACGTTTTATTTATGTGTCTCTTGATAAATCCCTCACAGAGGACTGCCGCTCAAACATAAACAAAACGTAACGTAAATAGTCTAAGCCTGGTCCTCTTACATTCTTCACTGTCGTCGCTCCTCCTTTCATCAATCCAAAGCTCTGAGAGACACTCGAAACCGGTGCTGCATGCAGGTGAATCTCCTCATCAACCATGTCACCGGCCTTGCACCGTTCTCACGGCTCTCAGCCTCGTACTGCTTGCCACAGGCACAGTATGTGTTAACCTGATGTAAATACTTTTTACAACAAGCCACATGGAAACTGTCAGCACATTTATTAAATATAACCACACATTTCATAAAATAGCAGTTTTAAATGAAAATATGACATGGAAAAAAGCTAAAATCTTACCAGACAAGTCTTTGATATTGCATCACGTTCCCTGAGGTACAAGGGGAGTCCCCGTAAAGCTGTAGTGTGTCTGTGTGATAAGATATCTGTTGTCTAGAGGGAGATAAATTATTTTAATTATAATTTACTTCTGCACGAATCCTTAAAGATCGTTTAAAGAGACTTAAAAAAAGTGTCACTGAAAATGTATTAGGGATGGGCAAAGGGTCAGAAATGAAGGGGGCTCAGGGGCTATATAAATGTGTTTTCAACGCACCTGGTGTTTTGAAAGAGCAGACACACTCAGGGTACAGGCACAACAATGGTTCACGTCGGCCTGGGCGCCAGTGCTTTAGCCTGCAGTGTCTCAGCAGCAGATTTTGACTGCCACAACTGTATTTGCAGTATCTACACTGCATGAAGTTTCCTCTCAAGGTAGATCTGTTTAAGAAAAAAAAAAAAAGACAAACGTGAATGATCAGTTTCATGAAAGGCAAATTAATGAATGAACAATGAATTTACACTGCAAAAAAGCTTTTAATATTAGTGTCTTGTTTCCAGTCCAAATATCTAAAAAGTCTTAAATCAAGATGCATTTACTAGATGAGTAAAATACTTGTAGAATAAAAGTAGAATGGAAAAATAAGTGAGTTTTTGCTTAAAAAAAGCAAAATTATCCAATAAGAAAAATAAATTAATTCAAACAAAAACAAGAATATTTTTCCTATTCCATTGGCATACAATTTATTTTTTTAAGTAAAAATTCGATTATTATTATTATTATTTTTTTATTTCACCTGAAAACCAGACAAATTATCGTATGGCTTTTAGCCTACTCATCTAGTAAATGCATCTTGATTTGTGACTTTTTAGATATTTGGACTCGAAACAAGACACAAATACTAAATAAGAAAAGCTTTTGTTGCAGTGTATGCCGTTACCTACATATCTATGGTTACCTAGCTTATGCTTTTTATTTTTTTAGCGTATGACAACTGCTGCACAGAGATTTTTCAAAAATCATGATCTCTTCAGAACTTTATGTAAGGGTTAATGCCCGACGAGGTGTCCGTTGTCAGGTTTTAATGGACGACGGCAAGGCGTAATTTTTTTAAATTTTCTGGTCAAAATTTTGAGTTTCCATATATCAGCTCTGGAAGGGTCTAGAGCCTCCATTTTTGCACCCAGGTCTAAGTCTCGTTGCCCTCTATCAGAATCAAGAGTTTCGAGAAGATTGGGGATACTTAATTTTTCGCCCAAAAAAAAAAAACATAAGGGGTAACACTGTCATTTTTTTTTCTGGTCAAAATTTTGAGTTTCAGTATCTCAGCTCTGGAAGGGTCTAGAGCCTCCATTTTTGCACCCATGTTTAAGTGTCGTGACCCTCTATCAGAATCCAGAGTTTTGAGAAAATTGGGGATACTTAATTTTTCGCCCAAAAAAAAAAAACAAACATAAGGGGTAACACTGTCGTTTTTTTTTCTGGTCAAAAGTTTGAGTTTCCATATCTCAGCTCTGGAAGGGTCTAGAGCCTCCATTTTTGCACCCAGGTCTAAGTCTCGTGGCCCTCTATCAGAATCCAGAGTTTTGAGAAGATTGGGGATACTTAATATTTCGCCAAAAAAAAAAATATAAGGGGTAACACTGTCGTTTTTTTTGGTTTTTTTCTGGTCAAAATTTTGAGTTTCCATATCTCAGCTCTGGAAGGGTCTAGAGCCTCCATTTTTGCACCCAGGTCTAAGTTTCGTGGCCCTCTATCAGAATCCAGAGTTTTGAGAAGATTGGGGATAATTAATTTTTCGCCCCCCCAAAAAAAACATAAGGGGTAACACTGTCGTTTTTTTTTCTGGTCAAAATTTTGAGTTTCCATATCTCAGCTCTGGAAGGGTCTAGAGCCTCCATTTTTGCACCCAGGTCTAAGTATCGTGGCCCTCTATCAGAATCCAGAGTTTCGAGAAGATTGGGGATACTTAATTTTTCGCCCGAAAAAAAAAACATAAGGGGTAACATTGTCGGGGTTTTTTTTTTCTGGTCAAAATTTTGAGTTTCCATATCTCAGCTCTGGAAGGGTCTAGAGCCTCCATTTTTGCACCCAGGTCTAAGTCTTGTGGCCCTATATCAGAATCCAGAGTTTTGAGAAAATTGGGGATACTTAATTTTTCGCCCAAAAAAAAAACATAAGGGGTAACACTGTCGTTTTTTTTTTTTTCTGGTCAAAATTTTGAGTTTCCATATCTCAGCTCTGGAAGGGTCTAGAGCCTCAATTTTTGCACTCAGGTCTAAAAAAAAAAACGTAAGGGGTAACACTGTCGTTTTTTTTTTTTTGGACGAAATTTTGACGTTCTCCGATCTACTTGAAACTCTTGATTCTGATAGAGGGCCACGAGACTTCGACCAGAGTGCAAAAATGGAGGCTCTAGACCCTTCTAGAGCTGAGATATCGAAACTCAAAATTTTGACCCGAAAAAAAAAAAAACGTAAGGGCTAACACTGTCGGGGTTTTTTTTTGGTCGAAATTTTGACGTTCTCCGATCTTCTTGAAACTCTGGATTCTGATAGAGGGCCACGAGACTTTGACCAGAGTGCAAAAATGGAGGCTCTAGACCCTTCCAGAGCTGAGATATCGAAACTCAAAATTTTGACCCGAAAAAAAAAACGTAAGGGGTAACACTCGTTTTTTTTTTTGGTCGAAATTTTGACGTTCTCTGATCTTCTTGAAACTCTGGATTCTGATCGAGGGCCACGAGACTTCGACCAGAGTGCAAAAATGGAGGCTCTAGACCCTTCCAGAGCTGAGATATCGAAATTCAAAATTTTGACCCGAAAAAAAAACGTAAGGGGTAACACTGTCGGGGTTTTTTTTTGGTCGAAATTTTGACGTTCTCCGATCTTCTTGAAACTCTGGATTCTGATAGAGGGCCATGAGACTTTGACCAGAGTGCAAAAATGGAGGCTCTAGACCCTTCCAGAGCAGAGATATCAAAACTCAAAATTTTGACCCGAAAAAAAAAACGTAAGGGGTAACACTGTCGTTTTTTTTTTTTTGGTCGAAATTTTGACGTTCTCCGATCTTCTTGAAACTCTGGATTCTGATAGAGGGCCACGAGACTTTGACCAGAGTGCAAAAATGGAGGCTCTAGACCCTTCCAGAGCTGAGATATCGAAACTCAAAATTTTGACCAGAAAAAAATCTCTCTGTAGTCAAGGACACTCCAGTGATTTACATAAAAGCCAAACTTCAAACATGACACTGACGGGTAATTTCACAAAAAATTTCAAGAATTTTTGGCTCACACCTTCTTACCAGCAATGCACTTTTCTGTGAGAAGAAGATAAAAATTGAAAAAGAGCTCGGTGTGTGTTCAACACACTGGTTAAATTTGAAGGCACGCTGTTATCTTCTAAAGCCATAGTAAAGTTTCCTGAATGGAATATTTTATAACACATTTAGGAGAGCTGCATGTGAAAATCTTCACTTTTTCCTGAGGTTTATTGCACTGCTGTACGTCTGAAGTGAGAAGAACCTTGTAATAAGATTCAGTGAGATTTTCACCAGCTGTTCATCATTAAGAATTCATTCTGAAATGCAGCAACACCACATGAACCAACACTCACACACGTAAGCATCACGCATTAACATGCCTTTATCTGTCGCTAATTAAAAGCCTACTGACAGTAGTTTACTTGTCCGGCGTCTGGATTGTTTTCTATTATTTCAGTATATTTTAATGAACACGCAGGGGTTTCATACAACAACACGAGGATGAGTAGGCCAACACGCAATGGTTAATGGTTCTGTAGTTCAGGGGCATCCATATAGTTTCAATGCAGTTGTTATAAAAATGTTTTTAAATTAAAAGTATTATTTTTTTATTATTAATTTGAACCCTCTCGTGTTGTTCTGTCATCCAAACCAAAAAAACAAATGTTTGAATTCATAAAAATCATTACTTCACCAGAATGGTAACTCTGGGACTTTTGTCCACAAAAAAACTTGATTTGAAACATCTAAATGTTGTTCGCGGTCAGAAATGACCACCATCGGAAATGAATGGGAAATACAAAAAAATTATAAAAAAAAATAAAAATAAAAAAGAGCCATGATGAAAAGAAAAAAAAGCACAGCAGTGAAGGAGTGACACTCTAAAAGAGTGCAAATAGACACTACAAAATCTCTTTCTGTTTTTCACTGAAGTAAAAGATAATAGAAAAACCGACAGTTAAAATCAACATTTCAAACAAAAAATATCTAAAATCTTGACAAAAAATAGTCTTTGAGAATGTCTAAAGTGTAATTTAGAATCTTTAAATCAACTGAATCGGCTGCAGGGCGGGATTTTCCTGCTGAACTGGTTTAGGGAAAAAATCTGAGCCAAATCCAATAATTATCCGACCCATAATTTTTGGAGAAGTTAGCAGGACCCTTGTCAATTACCCTAGAATTAAACAGCTGATTTACAAATTCAGTTAAATCGCTACAAAAATGAATCAATACTTTTTAAAAAAAAAGTTGCTTCTTTTTCAAAAATGAAACGATACTTTTTTTAAATGAATCGCTACTTTTTAAAAAATGAATTGTTACTTTTTCAAAAATAAATCGCTACTTTTTTGAAAAGAATCAATATTTTTTCAAAAAAGAATTGATATTTTTTCAAAAGTGAAACGTTACTTTTTCGAAAAGAATCGATACTTTGTTCAAAAAAGAATCGTTACTTTTTCAAAGGTGAATCAATAATTTTTCAAAAATGCATCGCTACTTTTTCAAAAATGAATCGATACTTTTTCAAAAAAAAGCTACTTTTTCAAAGACTCGATACTTTTTCAAAAATGAATCGATAATTTCTCAAAATGAATCGCTACTTTTTTCAAAAAAAAAAAAAAAAAAGAACCATGCCCTCAACAAAACTACTGTGTCAGTGGAGCTGCTCTCAACATTTCAACATTGTCTCAGCTAAAAGTGTTGCAGCACTGGGTTTGATACTAATGCCTACAGACTGCTGTGTCAAAACATAGAGGGCAAATTAATTCATGAGATATATAGAAGGGTAAAAATAATGATTTTATAAGGTCTTTATAATGAAGGTCGTGTGCTTTTTCCCTTGTTACACACTTGAGTTCTGGCTAGAGGGATCAAAACACATGACAACATGATGTATACTCCCCATGTCACACTGCAAACAGTTCATGATCCATCACAGTGATGTGTCCTCTGATACACATGCCTTTGCTTACTGTTTGCCAGGTGGGATTGTTGAATTCCTGCACTGAATCCACTTAGGAGGCAACATATTTTACTGAACAATCAATGGTCGGTTTGAGCGATTCGATTCCTCCACAGTCATTATATTTTAGTTACAATTACAAGTTTTCACAAGACTGTTAAGTGTATTTCAATATAATCCTTCTTAATGACATCAACACTGCTGAATAGAAGCAAGTTAATGGGTCATGGAGAACAAAGCTGATTTGACACACGTCAGTGGTCATTACAAATGTTGACATGTCATTTAGGTTCACTTTGAGTTATTTGCAAATGCATTCATTTACTTTGCTTAGAGACTACGGAGCTTTGAATATAATATAAAGAAGTGTGCACACACATAGAAACTGAAAAGAGCACCCATGCCAGTCAGGATAACCACAACTACAGACATTCCAACTGCAACTAAAAAAATAAAATAAAAGTTAATCTGAAATGCATTTCCAGAAGATTAAAATGTAGACAAAGGCCTGATAAAGTATAGATAAATTACTCAGAGCACTTCTCTTTTTTAGAGGGAATTTGTTTGGAAACCATTTCGGAAAGCCTCTGGCAATGGTGGTTCCATGCCACAGTCCAGATATCAGCAGATTATTACTTGCTCCGCCGAGCTGCTTTTGTTGATATGTGGAAATTCCCAGAGGGCAAGCGCCATAAGCTGTTGAAGTCGATTATGAGCTTGCATTGACCTCACCTTATCAACGTGGCAAGCCCTGCAGCCGTGTTTGCTTGGCTTTTGTCTTTTGTGAAAACACTGCACCTCAATTTCTGCAAGGAACAGAAGCAAAACCTCAGGGATTTTCCGACTGAGACACTTTTGACCATTTATAACGTCTCTTCTCTCCTTTCCATTTGCTCATGGACTTCAGATCTCAAAAACCCATTTACTTTGATATTTTTAGCATTGTATAAATGAACAAGAGGTCAGGGGGTTTTCTTTGTGTTATGAAATGGGGTTGACCATTTGGTGAAATACTTGTCACTCATGAATCTCTACATTTTTAACTTAAAAATCTTATCTGATGAGTCAAATCAAAGGACAAAAAGTTTTCACAAAACTTATGTAATTCACCTTAAAATTAAGTGGAACCATTTTTCGAGACAAAAATTCCAGTGATTGCACTGGAGTAGAGATGGGAAAATTTCATTTCACGATTAGAGTGTCCAAAATTATTGTGATTATCAATCACTATGAGAGATGAAAGTGTTCAAAAAGAACTGATGCTCCCTCAGAAAACATTTCAACAAGATTTATATTTGAAAATCAACAAACAACAAATAAATAAGCAGCTCTATGCAGTTTTTAAGCAAGATTCTATTTTGCCCCATTTCCTTCTTAATAATGCCTGTCGTCAATAGCAACGTATTATTACACATCCCAGACAGCAAACTGACATTGATTCAACGTGGAAACATGACATCCAAACAACGTTGATCTGGCATTGTTTTGCTCATCGAATTAACGTCGAACCAATGTCAGACGCGCCATTCTTCAAAACTAACGGAAAATCAACTTGAAACCAATGTCGTTTCAACGTTAGGAAAGCAAACCAGTTGCGTCGATTTTCAGTTAGCTTTGAAGAATGGCGCGTCTGACGTTGGTTCAATATGACATGTTCCCATATTTATGTGGTTAAAAAAAGAAGACAAAAAAAGAAATCTGTAATAAGTGTAAAATGAATCTATACATTAGGCTACTATCACTTAAAATGTTAATGTTACACACTGGAGATAACTGGTGATCACACTGGAGATAACTTTATCAAAGCCTTGTCTTTGAGGAGGAGCTAAGGGAAGTTAGACTTAAGATTTGTCAACCTAAAAACTGTCCTGAAACAGTCTTTACAAAACAACAATGTTTTATTAGTTATTTGTGCTTCTGGAGTGAGAAATTGTGCTCTTGGTATATCCCTTATTCTGTGGCTTAATTTCTCAGCATATCTCTTATTTTAAACTTGGAATAAATTACATGGAGAAATGTCTCCCTAAAAGCTAAAAGAACACCTGCAAGGGTGAACAATGAGCTCCTTTGGGCATCTCGTTTTGTGAAAGAAGTTGAGAGTTGCGTGAGACCCGACAATGGGAATAATCGACTAATTTTCAACAGAGCGAATGGAACTCAATTGACCGGTAATCTTTTCTGCTTGAACCATCTTCTTGACATTACCAATGTTATTCATCTAGCAATGTCAAGAGGACAATTACCACTCTTTGCTCTGTTATCCACATCGACGATGAGGACTTTAGAAAAGTGAGAAGAAATTGAACATGTATATGCAAATTGCAAAATCACAATCAGAGATTCAGACAGAAAGAGAGATGTGGATAAGTGCAGAAAAACATACAGATGTCAAGGCTTTTGTCTTGCTGTCCAAAAAGATAATGATAGAGGGTCTTATAGCTTCTTAGCTGTTATACATTTTCACCAGCATAATAAAGTGTTACGCAGGAGGACGATTCTTTAGCTAGCCAAGTTTCTCATTATAATTCTCCATAGCAGCGCCGCTGAAGTCCTTGTGTTGACACAGAACACATGTCAGGACAGGAGTGATAAAGTCCACATCCCAAAAAACGTGAGCATGAGATCCAGGGAGAGAATCTCCTGCATATACACCACAGACGGTGCAAAGGAACAATTGCCGTTCAACAAAAGCCTATAATGACTCGCTGACTCCTGTGCTTCATTCAGAGCATATTTAAGGAGATCTTTAAAAAGTCATTTTCCTCTCAACAACAACATTTAATACGAAAAAGATTTCTTCACTATATGTATTCATATTTCAAACTATACACAAGACCCTCTGCACATGTTCCCATGGTAACGAGAAAGGGATAATGAAAGAAAACAATTCAGATACAGCTTCTGATAGATTATTTAGAAATGTGTATTAGCATTAGTCTGCAGACTGACAGAATGATATGCATTAATACAGTCCAGAATTGAATTAGTGAGTCAGTCAATCAACCTAAAGAAATATGGAATCAGTCAATCTACTTTTTAGTGCTAGTTTCATGATGCTATGATTAAAGTGATTTGATCCAAAATGTTTGGATTTTTTTTGTAGTGTCATTTACTTTTGTAGTGTCATAACTAGATGATGCACATTTCTCCAAGACTAGAGGACAAAATCCAAATGTGGTTATTTATCTTCCTAATTGGAACACTGGCTCTCTTATGCAGTGCATGTAATGCTGCTTTAATTGGTTGTTGTAAAGGTCATGAAGGTGATGTTCTCCATCTGTAATGTTATATGCAGCTTTCAAATCAACAGCAGTTAGTGAAGATTTTGGTATACAATATGCTTTCTTAAGGCTGTTTTCCTCACCCTCACAATGCCTGTTTCCAAAACTTTTAAAACAATGTATTCTACTTATTTGTTTGATTCTGTAGAATTAAGCAGCAGAATTAAAGAAACAGTATGGTTTGATACATTTTTGGGATAATGTTGATTACTTGGTCGACATCAAGAGGAGTCAGGTTTGTGATCATTGAATATATTTGTGTTTTGTTATGGTTTTATAATTTTGGGGAATTTATTTTGCATCATTTGTATCATTGTGTGATCTCTTGTATATTTGAATCGCAGTTTTAATTGATATGTGATCGAATATGGCGTAAATATTTTATAGTTTTGGGTGGATTTTATTGTAGGCTATAATGATCTTCTGGTATTTAATGTGACTTGGTACTCTCCTGTCCAGGGACAGTAGATTACATTTAGCTTTGTAGCCAATTCTGTGGCAGTTTTCAGTTTCTGTCCATTGCTCTTTGTCAAATAAAGAATTAAAAAAAATAAAGAAAATAAAAATAAAGAGGAACATAATAGATCACTACATATGCTTTCAGATGCCATCTCCGTTAAAACTGCTGGTTTCAAAATTCTTCCAACACCATCTAATAAACATTACACATATGCAATATTGTATGCTGTGATTATATCATCAAAGATGTCAGTAGGATGTCTGGTAACCTTCATTTAACTGGGGATTTGGACATGTTTACGAGCATTCCATCATGTTTTACATGTCTAAACAAAATTAGCTGAAGATTTATTTTCTTTTTTAATGAGACTTCTATTTAGATATGCAGTGGCTTACGTCTATTGATAAAGCTGAATGTTTGCAATGTGCACTGCAATCAGATTCCTTCACAGAGATAAACAAGTAACCAAAAAGAAAAACAAATCTGTTGTTTACTTTGTTAAAGGTGCAAGGTCTGAGAAAAAAAAAAAAGCAATCACAACGCCAACCGGTCCTCCGGCTGTGACGGTCGCAGTCTTTTTTTTTTAAGACTTATATTGTGATGTATTAATTTACGGACACAACAAGCTCAACGCTGAGCTCTGAACATATCAGCACTGATTTCCTTTTTTCTTCTTTTAATCTATCAATGTCACAGGGCGGTCTGTGGGATTACGGGTAACTGGGTCTCCACACGGCCTCCTGGTGCTTATCTCTGCTCCACTTAAGTCGAGCTGACTCCCCGGCTCTGTGTCGGGTTCAAACAGACAGACACAGGCATCCCCAAATCCCAGCCGATGAAAAGGGAACGAGGAAGGCACTCAGCCAGTTGATTGTCAGAGCCATTATGTCTTCCCAGTATCCTCTGAGGACTCCACTCTTGAAATTCACTCTATTAAAAAGAGCCTTTCCACCCTCCATTTTCTTCCTTTTGATATGTCACGCTCTGATGTAGACCTGTTTTAATACGTGTGACGGTATGCCACTGCAAAAAGGGAAAGAAAATTTTCTATACTGGTGATTTGGATGGCAACGTTGTGTGCATGTAGAGAAACCATCTACTGTTTGAACTGGGCTGAATGGCTTTAAAAGCCGATCATCATCAGGATGGGAATTGTTCAAACGAACATGAATCACACACAGCTAAGAATCGGGGACAGGCAGGCCGCTACTACATCGCCCGCTCTTCCACTGCTATTTCTGTGTGCATCACATCACATTCCAATTAAAATTAATTACATGCTCAAAAGTGAATCTTTAGGGAAAAGACCCACTAACAGGAAAATGTAATCAATTTCACGTGTCCTTTCTTGAGCTGTGGAACTCCAGGTTACAAAATGAAAGGAACTTCCCTTGGTGTGGCGTTGTATTGCTGACAGACTGTAACAAATTAGCGCATTTTCATTCGGATTCATGATGACAAAATATAGCAATGGAAAAAGACAAAAAAGCAGCGCATTTTAAAGCCACACTATACAATCTGATTTTTTTGTAAAACAGTGACCTCTAGAGCCACTGTGGTGTACTTGCACTGTAGTACAGTAAATAACCGTTATTCTCCGGTTACTGCCAAGGGGGTAATCCATCAACCGGAAGTTGAAGCCTCGCGGGAGCTGCCATCTTGTAGCAGAACTTCACTTGCGTTAGCATTCCCATTGACTCACATTCACTTTGACGGCGAATTTCTTTACATCTGAGGCGTTTGAAGACCCCATTTGTCCTTTATTTATTTCCAAAAAAAACATGACAACGTATAAAATGCTCCATTACTTGTATTGTATGTTATGGCCCCGTAGAAGCAGTTTTTTGTAAAGTAGGCTAACGATTGCGTCATACCCACGGGACTCTCTGTCTCACAGTAGAGAGATTACCGTATGGACAGGAGGAGAAGCTCGTGGACAATCGGGGAAATGTGGAAGCAAAATGACAAAATAATTCATCAGAATACCTAGCAAAAGTTTCTCCTGCTCCTAGCTCATGGACAGCTCCAACTCACACTCTCCGCCTCTGCAAGTTTCAGAGGGGAATGATTCAGATTTCTCATGCCACAGCCACTAGAAGACAGACGGGTTGCTCTCGTCACATCTACGCCGTCAAGTTCCAATGAGATCGCTCTGTCCACTTCTTATACTGTCTATGATTACTGCATATCTACTGAACTACTGTCAAGTGTTAGACTACTTTATAGGCTAATAATAAAATTACCTATCGCGTTTGCTGGCTTATAAAGTTTTTACATGATTTCTGCTAAATCACAAGTAAATAGCATATAGTGTAGCACTAACGCATAATTCCATTTGTGTTTTTTGATTGTAATGTAAACATTATAAAATGTCAGATGACATCAATAAAGTTAAATGTACGTAGTATTATTTCATAACATTGGCCATTGTGATTTCATTAGACATGATTATTACAATTGATCATAATAGTTAGCAAATTTTGTTCAATTACACTTTTTACAACCTCTAGGCTTATATGTCCTAATAATTATGTGAGATACTATGTCCTCATGATAATCGCTGGATCGTCAAGATTTAATTGATTCATAATCAACACAATTTGAAGAAAAATTACAGTTGGGAAGTGCACACGTTTATAAAACAGTAACTTACGCACGCACGCCATAAGAAATTCGAACCAGACACAGGACTAACGTGATAAATACACATCACAACACCTGAGTTCAGCTGGCAAACTAGCTCCTGTGGCAACCTCGACAATAAAACATAACGAAAAAAAAAAAACTAAGTGAAACTACTGTTTGTTAGGAAGTCTGCTTACAGCTCCGGTAAACAAATATGAGGGAATTATTGAACTGGTCTCTAATTATCAACAACGGATGAATGAACAGCACCATAAAAAAATGACAAACTACAAGCTAGTGCAGCAACATACAGTACAACATAGAATGCAAACAAGTTTACAAATAAGAGATTTACTTCCATCCATCACAAGATCGCCAGGTCAGCATCGCAGTTACAATCCAGTGCTGCTTTTATGCTCGCGCCAACGAGTGAAAGCCTGATCGAGTGGGACTCCTGTCCGGTTTCTAGCATGGTCCGATTCTCTTTTCCTTTTTCTGGACATTTCTGACCGAGTTTTCTTGGATGCGCGCAAGTAGCTCCACACAGTATGTTGTTGTTGATGTGTGTGACGTCGTTGCCGTAAGCCATTTCGTGATTCTCGCGAGATGTGTCAGGGGCGCCGCTCTTCTTCTTCTTTTGTTTTATTGGCAACCGCACTTAACAGTGCATTACTGCCATCATCAGGTAGCTTGGATCAGAAACACTTCTTAACAGGGGCGCCGCTCAAATTTGCATTGCTGGTTTTTCCGGCGGCGTCCCCCCAAGCACTACTAACAGGATGATTCTCCCTACTATGACTCGGTTTACCACCAAAACGACTTTGAAGCTGTTATATTAAGGTACAGATCTTGCATAGAGAGCCTTTAATCTAAAGTCACTGGAGAGCGATATGGCACAGGGGAACATAAATAGAAAGGATTTAGTAGACAAAAAACTTTGGTAGAGGTAGAAAATTAATTTCACTTTTGGGTTATAATCTGATTTGGGATCAGGTTAATGGATGTTAAAGGACCGCCTGAATCAGCAGATTCTCTTGTTTAATTTTGATATATAGCCTTACCGTTACTTAACACTATTTTGGAAACCCATTTGCTTTCTGTGAGGGACCAAAAAGTCAGGAACAAGGAAAACATGCTTTTTATGAAAAATGGGTCTTTACTTGACAAAAAAGAAATAATGATTACTGTTTGTCTTGTGTGGTTATGAGCTAACATTACACTCAAACAAACAAATGTGAATTACAAAAGAGAGAAGTTTAAAAAATGCATGTCCTACGTGCACGTGTGTGTGTTGATACGATACATCATCATTACCACTCTTGCACTCGGGCCGTCACATTTCCCCCCCACTTCAGGAATCTCGCCAGTAGAGAGGGAGAGATAGTCAGCAGTAGCGTTGACTTTACCAGAAATATGTTGTATCTTGAATCTGAAGGGCTACATGGCGAGATACCATCTTGTAATCCTTTCTATTAGAATCCTTCATTTTCTCCAACCACTGCAACGCTTTATGATCTGTCTCCCTGACAAACTTCCTTAACATCCGTTTCAAAGTCTGGTTAAATCGCTCAATCAACCCATCCGTTTGGGGATGATAGGAAGTAGTACACAGACTCTTAATTCCCAAGAGCTGGTAGACCTTTTTCAACTAGGTAGACATCAAATTAGTGCCCTGGTCGGTTAGAATTTCTGCTGGAAATCCGACCCTGGAAAATACCCAGACCAAGGAAGTAGGTACAGGTTTCGCCTTGACAGACCTTAGTCCGTTATTACCAACATGAAACGGTTCCCTGAGTGACTCCTCTCCACTGGGCCAACGACATCCATTCCAAACCTCTCAAACGGAGTACCAGTAATAGGAAGGGGTTGTAGTGGTGCTCTTGATGGACGTCTGAGAGACACCTTCTGACAAACAGGACAGCTTTTACAAAATTAGGCCACATCTACTTTCAAACCGGGGCAGAAAAAATACTTTTTGATTCTTGCAGTAGTCTTGATTTTTCCTGGGTGGTCAGCCCAAGGAACAGAGTGACTCAGATGTAACACCATTTCTCTTACACACTTTGGAATCACCAGTTGTTTCTGGACCCCGATTTCTCGGGTATAGAGAAATAGAGTATTCCCTTGGTTATCACATATCTGGGTGTACTGTCATCTAAAGGCTTCAACCTTACCTCTGCAGCTCTAGCAAGGCCCTCCATGAGACTAGCATCTTCCTGCTGCATCTTAACGACGTTAGTGGGCATCTGTAAGTTCACAGTACATATTTTATGATTAAGTCACAGGCCATATTTTCAGACACTGTATGAGCAGCATATTTTACCTTTTCTTGTCTTTTTTCTCTTCTGGTCTTTCTCCTCTTCGACATCACGGTCTCAATCTCTGCATTGAAGAAAGGTAAAGTACTTAGTTTGTGTTCAATCCCCTCTATCTCTGAAGGACCGATCTGGTACCACCTGAATCAGCAGATTCTCTTGCAATAGGTTGAATGACAAGTCTGCCAAAGCCTGACAGTGTCTGTATCACTTTACGGCACTCTGTAACTTCGAGGAGTGGGTAGGAACCCGAGCACAAAAAGAACTACAAAATTCGACTGCTTTACGGCATACATCACTTACGGCATACATCACGCGAGAGCCCAACAAGCATTTTTTTTTACCTCTGTATGTTGTCATGGCTGAAGCAGCAAGTAAAACCTGTGTTGTGTAGCTTTGTCCCTCACTGCATCCAATGTAGACTGCATTGCTATCTTTTGAGACACTTAAGCATCCCCATAAAGCCGGGTGGGAAGCTCGCGGCAGCTTGAGACGTGAAAGTACACTGATTACTGAGTTTGGTAGGAGCTACATTCTTGCAAGTAAATAATACATGATTAGACGGACAAAATAATCGCTCAGGATAACTATCATATGTCTGCAGGCTGATATTCATGTTTGTTACTTATTTTTCTGGTGAAAGTGTCTTGCCTCAGGCTATAATGCAAATCGATTTTTCAAATTTGCAGATTCATCTACAATATTATAATATTGATGATATGGCTATTACCAACAAACATTGAATTGAATTAGCATATCCATTATGTAAAACAGTAGCCAATAGGCTAATGTTACTATAAAGACACTGGCTTGTAAACGATAGGTACGCAATCTTTTGACGTTTGATAAAAATAAAGCCCATGAAACAATATTCATATCACATGCTGAAATATATGCCAATGTACCTGGAATGAAGACATTTCACATGCAGCACTGGAGTCTGCCCAAGATGTGAGAACTCCTTTCTTCTGCCGAGTTTGGCGGTATCGCTTTTCAACAAATGCACGGGTGTATTCCCTGGTGTAACCAAGACAGAGTTTACAACAGTAGTAGAAGACAATACTGTTTCCCAACTGTAGGGGGACCCCGAGAGCAAAATTTCAAAAATAACATAATGCTGCTTTAACGGGATCTAATGATGTATAACACTTATATGTTAGATCAGAATCAACAGAGTAATTTGAGTCTCCTTTGCACTGATAAGGAAAAAAGAGAGCTTGTCGCGCCGGCGCGATAGCCGACCCCAGAGGGTTTTAAAAATAAGCTGGAAATAAACTGTTGTGATTTTCCCAATTAAGAAAACAAATTCCTCTCAAATCTCTGTTCCAGATGTCTTCTCCTTCTACAGGTTTAATGGGTTCTGACAGCAGCGCTGCAGGTGAGGCTCACTGAAATGAGAGAGTGAGGTAGTGAAGTTAATCAAATGTGCCGGGTAGGTCATATGGTTGAGAGGTTAATGAAGCGAACCCCTGTGGAATAATGAACAGTTTACATACAGCCTCAAGAAGTCCACTCCCACTTTTACTACCAGGAGGGTTTTTTTAATATTTTTTTTTAAGTGCCTGCCCTCTATAATTTTGTCAAGTGGACTTCAGTGCTATGAGCGTTTCATGCAATTTGAGAGTGACAATGGCATTTTTGGTCCCTGGACTGTTATCAATCAATTAGCATTTCTGTTCCAGAAGAGGAAGAAGACAGCAGTAATGAACTATGCAAACCTGTGCTACATGAAGATGCTCCTGCAGTCCTGTACAGCAGCGATATGTCCAATTGATCAGGGGTGGCAGTAAAGACTTTTACATCATTAGAAATCTTACAGATTCCAGTTGAATGTTAATAAGGGAGGGAGGGAGGGAGGGAGGGAGGGAGGGAGGAAGTAATACATCTTATAAAGTGTAAAATGAAAGTAGGAAGAGAGTCAAATATTTGAGAGAAAGACAATAGAAAAGTGGCTGCATGGCAATTTCTTCTTTTAAAGGCTGAGTAGAGTTAAAGGGTTAACACCTCAAAATGAAAATTATGTCATTAATGACTCACCCTCATGTCGTTCCCAGCCCAAAAGACCTCCATTCATCTTCAGAACACAGTTTAAGATATTTTAGATTAAGTCCGAATGTTTTCTGTCCCTCCATTCAAAATGTATGTACGGTATACTGTCCTTGTCCAGAAAGGAAATACAGACATCATCAAAGTAGTCCATGTGACATCATTGGGTTAGTTTTTTAGTTTTAGTAGTTTTAGATTATGAATGAATGAAGAAAGACATAAAAAATAATGATTAAAACAATCATGTAAAATGATTGAAACAAATACAATTACAGAAAACAGAAAACTTATAGAGATCAAAATAAAAGAAATTATAGAATTAATTTAAGTATGGAATAAATAAACAAAAAGAAAGAAAGAAAGAAAGAAAGAAAGAAAGAAAGAAAGAAAGAAAGAAAGAAAGAAAGAAAGAAAGAAAGAAAGAAAGAAAGAAAGAAAGAAAGAAAGAAAGAAACCAGGTTGATTTCTCAGGTGAACTGTAACAGGAGGTGATCTTGCAGGAGGACATACAGTAACAGTCATTAATCTGAATGCAGCACAAACATCTGTTTTGCTAGTGAGGATTATGGCAGTGCTCTTTGGCTGGAGCAGTTTTTCATTTCTTTATCCTTTGTGTTAAATCACAGTCTCTACGGCCCAGAGCAGTATCTAAAGGTGAGCAGAATGGATGAGCAATGTTATTGGTCCGTTGGGCTTGAAGTGATCATCTTCAGTGCGGCTCACAGGCACTGTTTACTCTGGGTCACTGAAGGGTTTCGCTTTTTATGCATGCACAGTTGCTGATGCTAGTAAAACACTTTATTTGACTAAAACACTATATTGCTGTGTGTTCATTACTTGGCTTTTTAAACTCTTTGCTAATTGCTTTTAAGTAAAAAAAATATAGATTTTAAAATGTATCATCAAAACTTAATATTTTTTGCTTTTAATTAGTTTTCCAAAAATACTTTTCTATCTCCCTTGATGACCTCTTATTTTGTTTCACAATGACTGACATGCAGACTATTCTTTGCCGTATACTGACAGCTTGATCTATTTTTGCACCATGCTTAAAATTCACTTAAACCACAGGCCACAGACTGGAAATTGTGCTGTCAAATGAGAGCTGTTATAATGAACGATACAGGGACGTCGATTAGCAGACAATCATACATAAATCAGCATGAGCGAGCATAGTTTAGCACATCCAATCAAGGGCAGAGATAATTAAACTTTAGATATTGGAATACAGTAAAGCTCAGCAAAAAACTGTGTTTTTAGGGGAATTAGATTAATAACAGACCTCTGCTCCTGTACACTAAAAAAAATGCTGGGTTGTTTTAACCCAATTTTGGGTCAAACATGGACAAACTCAAATGTTGGGTTAAAAAAGAAATTTGCCTCAAGTTAAAATATGCCACTACTATGGGCTTTTTCAGGCTAAAACGATTTCCTCATTTTGGCATTTAAAAGCAATTATCTTTTAGTCAACTGTACTTAATTGTAGATGCATGCTTTTGAGCATTGTGAATAGAGTATATATACGTGTGTGTGTGTATATATATATATATATATATATATATATATATATATATATATATATATAAATTAAAATCAGCAGCCTCCTTTCAATTGAAATGGACCCAAACCACAAGTTGAATTGGAATTTAAATGACATAAACGCTCGAATTTGCTTTTTACATTAAAGATTACAGTCCTGAATTTCAACTAATTTTAACTATGCTACATTCAAATTAGAACTTCAATTCTCAATACTGTTAATGCATACTTCACTGACATTTTAGGCCATGCAACATGCAATACAGCTAGCCATTTTTTAACATATTGGTTCAATTTAAACTAAAGGTAAAAAAAAATATGCTTCTTTGAGTTCTGAATTAAATTGGCCTTAAAGTGAAAACTTTTATTGTTGTTGGTAGCTGGGTCTGATTTCACCTGGAATTTCCTTGTTGTAATTAGTAAGTGATAAGCACAATCTTGGTGGATTGCTGTCTCTGTTATTACAGAAAACTATATTAAAAGTATTGTATCTATTTTCTCTGAGTGAATATAAACAATTACAATCAAGAATAAAATATATGACACTCAAGCGCTGCGCCGCACTAGAAAACCCACGTGTACTCATTCTTGATCATTGAGTGTTCTTTGAATCTTTGTATCGTAGGCTAGTTCATGTGGTGTTGTTAAGGAGAAAGTAAACAATACTTCTTTCTCTTTTGTTAAATAATATCAGAGGGGAGAATGATATGATAATAAAATCAACTGTTTTTTGACTTTGGATTCATGTAAACTAATTGTTGGAGGTAATTGTTTTAGATGCCTCCTACAATGAGAAGGCAATAAAATAGCATAATAGGGGCACTTTAAAGCAAAGGTTGTGTGATTGTTATTTCAGTTTAAAGCAAGCTAATGTTTGTTTAGTTCATTAGAATAGAACCGCAGGAAACATGCAAAAATCTGTTTGTTTGTGTGCCACACTGAGTTAAAACCAAGACTCCCATGGGAGAAGTGTGTCTGTGCAGGCCTGGTTTTGAGATGACACATAAACCGAACCTCATGAGAAAGAAAGAAGAGGGAAAGAAAGACAAACACGGAAAGAGAAAGGAAAAGCACACGCTCCTGATGAATGGGGAAACACAGAGTAGCTCATTTGTTTTCTTGTTCCTGCAGCCACAGCAGGGCATCTTTGGGGATTCAGGCCCATCGCAAAAACTTTGCGATGTACTCTTAACGTAACATAACAGTGAGACTGGCCCACAGCTTATTAGAGGTATTTGAGGCATATGCAGCTGGCATAATGATGCCAGTCTGCAATGAATTGCCAGTGTCTATCTCAGAGCCTGCAAGACACTTTTAGAAAGAAACGAGTGGGCGGATAGAGCCATATGCATCATGGGTGCCAGGGGGTCTGGTGGATTTCTTTCCTAGGAACACACACTGTGCCCTATTGACCTCTGCTCATGCCACTCTGCACAAAATGTGCAGAAAATAAAGGATTATGGATGTGGAAATGAATTACATCCCTTGATTATTTTATTGCAGCAGTAATTTCAGGCATAAATCTTCTTGGAAAACTTTGAAATATACCTCCGAGGATGAAATGAGAGTCTTTTATGTTTCTGAAATCTGCAATATCACGAAGTAACAAGCTACCGTCAGAATCCAAATCGTTCCGTTCAACTGGTCCTGTGAATTTACGACCTCCTCCCTGTCATTTTGAAACTAATTAGTTCATCATTAGCATATCTGAGCCTATAATTGGGTGTAAGCTGCCTATTAAATGCTGCACATGAACATTATCTGTGATGAAAAATAACTACTAAATATCTCTTGTCACTCATCACGCAAAATATAAAAAGTTTATGCTGTTTGCCATCATGAATGCCTGTTCAGTATGTGAACAACAGCAAATAAATTACAATGCTAATAAATGCAATTATCAATTCTTAACACAAGCTATAGAAAGTAAATTTGTCACTGCAGAATTTTTCAGACCTAAATGCCATATTATATAGAAGTACATTTTTACATAAGTATTTGTGACATGATCTTGTTAAAAGTAGTTCTAATTAACCTTTTATTCTGCCCAAAATTAAAGCAATATGACATACAGAAGCAAGATATTCTGTTTAGTAAGCTAGTATAGCGTATGCATGTAATGACACACTTATTCAGATAAATACATTTTCATATTGACAGCAGAGGCTGCATGCAATAAAGGTAATTGCAAAGGTCTCCATAGTTAAAAATAAATCAAGGATAATAAGACACATAATGATACAGAAAAGACACTGTGAACAGTCAACAAACTAGTCAAAAAATCACACAAGCCCAGAAGCCCATACCCCAGCTGGACAATCACTTCCTGTCCAATAGCACCATTTCCTAAATGTCTGAACAGGACAGGTAAGAAATTGCCTTCTCAAATTGGTATTTTCTTGTCTGGAAATTGTTAAGCAGTGGTTCTGAAACACAGTGAATCTTACTATTAGCATTCTTAGCACAAGTTAATATAAAAATAAATATTCAATCATACCCAAAAATGTTGACTTTTTTTTTCTTCAAACTGTCTCTTCACAAAAGGTGAGAGTGCCAAAAACAGCCTGGTTATATTATATATTAATATACTAGGTAATATTGAGTAAATGTCCCATTTAAAACTGATGAACTCATCGTCCTGGATGTCATGAAAAATTGAGTGTGTTACTCGGAGGTGCCGGGAGGGAGTTGGAAGGAACGAGGCAGTAGCTCAGAGCTCTCCCATTAGACGTATAAGTGACTCATTTACAGCGGTACAGGTTACGGACACTACTCTTCTGTCTGGACCACTCATTTGTAACCTCCGAGACTTAAAGGGGGGGATGTTAATAAGTTCCCAATGCCCCTGTCTCCCAAGTTCATTTGCATTTTTAGAACGAAAAAAAAAAAAAACACAAAGAGGACTGAAGTATTACCAAGGCTTCAAACTCCCACTAGCTTTTTTCTTTTCAGGGAAAAAAGCTATCCACCATAATGGCCTACTTCCTACATGAGTGCATGCCATTCATTCACTTCACTAAGTAGAAACAAGTGCAGCTGAGAGTCATGCACAGGGTCACAATGACCAGAATGGCTGGTCTCTTGTAAAGTCATTTAGTTTTGTTTAGTACAATTGTTTAGTTAGAGTTTGGACGACTATACTGTAGCTGCGATTGTAATTTTTTTTCTGAAAGTCTTTCTACAACATCTAAAATCAAGCACTGTGTTACATATTTGGAATAAACAGAGCAATTCCAAGAGGGCACCATCGGTGCTCGGACCCTAATAAAAGAACATACTTTTCTCTTTCTAAGACTACTTTATACCCATTTTAAGTATCTGAATATAATAAAATATAATATCTAATTAAGTTAAGTTAATAGTCTGCATCTGTTTCAATAAATGTAAATGGTCTTGGCAGTCCAATTAAGAGAAGTAGATTACTAACTAAATTAAAAAGGTGTAAAGCACAGGTAATCTTCCTCCAAGAAACTCATTTGCCAAAAGAAGAGCATGATAAATTTAAAAAATTAGGATACAGAAATTCTTTTTCTAGTCTGCATCTGGCTTTCTAGGGTAAAACAAAATCTAAACACAAAAGGCATTTGAAAAATACGGTAACCAATAATGGTATGGTAAAACATTTCTAAGACAGATTTTATGTGATCATAAAAAAAAAAAAATTGGAAATCATTTTGCTTTAATAAAAATCAACATACATAAAAGTGCACAAAGTTGAAAAAACACCCAAATATTCATGTAAAAAATGCACTTCAAATCACATGAGGAAAAGGAGATGCATCTAAGGATGGTTGTTTTTGAATGAAACCTTCAGTTGCGCTTCGTTTGATGGAGGTCACATATCTTGAATCTGGCCTTGTGAAATCTACTCCTCCTTTATTCCATAATTCATTATAATTTCAGAAATATTTTTCAAAGACAAGGAGTGCCATGGGAGATGGTGAACTTTGCTATTGGCACGTATCTCCAACCTTCTAAACAAACACACTACCCCCTTTCTTGGCAGGCAGTGCAATAATCTATCAGTCCAGGCCTAGATTAAAAAAGAAACACATGACAAGGTCAAAAACTAATTTTCAGAAACAGTTGGGCTCCAAATAGAGACACATAATCTGTCCGAGCAGCGCTAAAGTTTGGCTGCCATTTGTCCATTGCGCTGAAGTGTGCTTTAAAAGGGAAAAGGTCATGACGTTGTACAATTAATAAATTAGGGCGACTGTAAATTTGCACTTTTCTCCCTCATGAGAGTTTGAACTGCCCATCCGTTGGGATGGCGCCATATTAGCACGAGCTAGTGTGATTAATGAGTATGGATGGCCACTGTGATTTTGAGAAAAAAAGCTTTCACCAACATATTGGAGCTCATTTTAAATGGAATGTTTAAATAGGGGGTTAACGCAATCCTGTATTTGTTGACATACTTGGACAGGGACTTGGACAATAATTGCAAAGCATGTTTGAGAGCTAGTTGGCATGCAAGAGAATCAAATCCCAAAGCTCAAGCCTGACAAATTCAATTCATGAAGAGCATCTCAATGCACTATATTTAGTAAACCATTTCCCATGCGATATAGGGGTCTAATAAATGTCTTTGGGTTAGAGACGTCAAGCAAACTTCAGAGGCCATTCAATTGAAGACTAAGTCAGTCAGTCAATGCAATTTTAAAACGACGCACAACAAAATGAAACCAATACACAGTCGAAAGTAGAAATTTTCAGAAGCCGCAGTAAAGCCTTGTCCATATTATAGACTTGATGAAAAATGACCCCCTCTAGGCTGCTATTCAGCATAAGAAATCCAAAGGAAATCACTAACTGCTTGTCTTCATGGAAGACTGAGAATGAGAAATGAATAAATGGGTTTTGATTCACCTTCAGCTTGGATTTTTGTTAAGCAGAACAATACCTTCTGAAATCCACATGCTTGTAAATAGAATCTCATCACTTCCCCAGTTTTCTAATGGGAAGATCTCACATTTTGTGCTTGAAGGAACCCATTAATCTCCATGGATTTTGCAATCTAACTTTGTTTCTTTAGGACCGCGGATTGAATCAGCTGATATGATAGGTAGAGAACCAGTTGATCCTCTTTGACATGAATTTACAATGTTTATTTAAATTAATTTAATTTACAATCTGCTTTATATAGTAGGACAGAACTCAAGAATCACGAACGAATTATTAATAATGGAAAAGATCCTAAAATGACACGGTTACCATGCTTGCATTTCTCTCAATTTGATTTTTTATTTCAAACGTGAATATGTACGACCAGCTACTGTACATAGCTGCTTATTACAATACCCACATCTCTTCCCAATAACTATGGTAATAAAAATATGTGTGCATCCATGGATAATCACAACAAACAATAAATTTCATTATGCGCTTTGTACAGTAGATCAAAGTAATTGATATTCTTTGGGCATGTATTTGTTTTGAGGCAGTGAGATGATGATGCTGCAGCTATTGAAAGAATGAGGAGGCCATGGACTGATCACTCTTCAGGAGGAAACAGATTCGAGAGAAGTGTGTAATATGCAGCTTAGTATGAGCATGTCATTTAAACTGCTCCATTGTAGTCTGCTGGAAAGTTTGGATTTGGATTTTGAATGGATTCCTCTATTACTTGATATCAATTGTTTTTTAACAGCTCTCTGGAAAACTGATTGAGCAAGTGTGACATTCACAGTCAGGTGCTGACACTCACAGTACTTCATAACTGACATTTTGGTGAATTTGTACAATCTCATTATACGTTTTCAAACGATCTGCTTACACCCCACTGAGGGTTAGGTTTAGGGATGGACTTTAAAATCTTGTCTTCATAGAAATCAAGTTGTACAAATTCATACAAAAGTGCCAACATTTAAAAAAGCTCATGAGATGGATTAGGTCTAGATATTTGTCAATGGGGAATAATAACACTCTGTTAATGCGGGCAACAAACCGGCGCTACTATCATGTGTCTTGTATCACATCATAGTCTCGCTCCCCCTTTTTGCATCTCAGTTATCGTTACAGTGAAAATGACTTCAGTGTTAATATTACTGTATTATTGTTGCAAAGTCAATTTGATCTGAAACTTTAAGATATCAAACAGGTCAAATAAAAAAAAAAAATAATTACATTAATATTTCTTTGATAAGTATTAAGTGAGATTTGCTTCAAGGTCTGCATTTCTTTTGTATTTCTCTATATTTTAGGGTCTGTATTTCTTTTGCAATAATGACCTACTTACATTTCATTACAAATTTGGTCATACTCTAGAGATGGTACTGTAAATAAGATGTTCTAAAGTAAGAAAATATGAACAATTGGACTGCAGCACACTAATTTCTTATACATACTGGATTGTATTACTTGCAGTAGCTGTAACTTGCTCAATGCATCTATAGTGGTTCAGATGTAACCTTCAGCATTTTAAAGTCTCCCTGTGGTGAAAATCAAGCTTTTAATGTTTTTTAGATGTCTATGTGGTGTTTTTTTAATATGCTTTAAGAAAAACTATGTGCAAATTCATAAGTCAGCACCATTGCTGAGTATTAATGTTTTATTTTCATTTTGGTGATCAAAGATGAGTTTTAGGGGATACAATTATTGACTACAGGGGACTTTAAATGCCCTCTATGGATGGTTAGGACTAGGAAATGGGCTACAATACATTTAAGCTCGTTCCAAAGATTTAGACTCATAATCCATGAGCTGTGCAGATCAGAGTATCATGCCGCCTAACCAACCAACCCCAACTCCAGGCAACGACAACTGCTGGCAGAGGCTCTAGTCTATACCAGCAGTGCAGGCTGTCACTGTCACAGGCATTGTCAAAGACATGATCAAATACTCTTCCACTCTGCTGCCTGAAACACACACACTTCTCTTCCCAGCACCCACATACATTGAGATGAACTGTCAAAGAACCAAAGATTAGTAGATGCAACTCACAGCACACTTATTGTTATGCATGGATTCTGAGCAGAGAAAAGGTGAATACATTTATGAGGAACCACAGGAAGAGAAAGAACGTCAGTGTGGTGCGTACAATTCATTCAAGACCGGAATATGCACCAGAGGCCCGTGCTAATTAGTCATTGTCCAGACAGATTAGGTAGAAGGTGGAGTGTAGAAGTGGCTGCAGGATATTTCACATCAGTTTAATAGAAACCCCTCCCACCCCTCTCACCCAATCCAACAAGGCGGGATTCGTCTATAAATTTCATGCACCAGTAAAAGCAATTTAGCTGTGAAAATACACCAATGTAATGAGGACAAAAAACGGGCCTGAATCTGTCATCTGAAAATTTCTTTGTTTGTTCAGTTTTTTTTTTTTCTTGTGCCTTCCATACCCAGAAACTGTAGATAAGAAAAACAGGGCCAAATACCTCCCAGCCCATTTCCATTTGAAAATGTTTACACACCCATATTTATTATTCATAGATAAGACGGTTTGTTTCGAAAGACAACAACGCAAAAACCTACATGATAAACTGCTGTAGCCTTTTACGAATATCCTATAGCTGAGCACGGCTAAAGCACAGTGAATCAAAACACTTCTGTACAAATGCCGGTCTCTATACTTCATCGCTAACAGCAAGGTGGAATGCCCGAGAATACCAAATTATTCCCTCTGCCACAAACAACTTCCAAAAAGTGCTTATCTATGACATTGCAAGCTTACTTTCTGCAAGATTAGAGGTGGAGAAACTGCAATTTGAGTCGATAAAAGCTACCACAAAGGGTCCTACACATCAAGATAAGGGAGGTTGCTGCTGGCAAAGCACAGGAAACCATAGAGGGATTTGTCCATGAAAACAACAGAATGCGAAATAATATTTTAAATGATGGAGCCACGGTTAGAGGCTTTGTGGTCACAAGGTCAAAATAAACAGCAGCACGGACGAGTTTAATCATTGCAGTGTTATACATCTTAAACTGGAGAAAAGCAAAAAGTGAAAAAAAAGCAAAAAGCAAAAGCCTTTTCAAGTGATATAACACAACATGAGATTCCACTAAACCTAAATTAATATTTAAAGATTTCCAAACTTTACAAAACCCCTGGAGGCTTAAACGGTCACCTTTTTGTCTCATGTAACACCACATTCCTGTCATTATGGCTCAAGTACCCAGTCATCAACAGAAATGTCTCTTAACTGATATCATGCAGAGGATTATAAAAGCAAGCACAGCTGTGACTCACCAAGTAGATTCCTTTCCTTTTAATAAGACACCGGAACTATTTTGTCATATCACAAGTTTTAAAGGTTTTGGATACTTTTTAAAGAAAGACCAGTGAATTTTGAAACACCGACTCATTGGAAAAACGTTAGTAGCCTACATATCACTGCAGTTTCTAAAAACAAAATGAACACGAGAGGTAAACAGCAATAGAACAGCAAAACTCTTAATCGTTTTCACATAATTATGATTAGCCTTCAGGGGCAGAGTTTGGATTTTCACGCCAATCCTTGCACAATTATTATGACCTCAAAATACTTTTTACCATAGGCTAGTGCATGATTTGTAAACTAATATATTTTGGAGTTTACATCACTTAACCGAATCCATATGTTCATTTGTACTTATCAAGCTTGCTCAGCTCAGCTGGTACAGAATTGAAAATGTGATGCAGAAAGCTCAGGTACAAACCCGTGAAAGACGAGTCACGATGTCACAAGTTTAAAGTTCAAACACAAGCTAAAATGCTACACTATTACGTTATGATGTGAAATTTGCTTTTGTTTCCTGGTAGGTTTTAAGGTATAGTAGGACGGTGTAGCCAACGTTATTTTAAATATCCGGCGCAAAATGAACCTTTGGTCTAATACTGTAACTCATCGGTACCTAGTCAACTGTTCTCTGAGATTTGTTTTCATGATAATCGAAATGTAAAGAGTTTTATCTATAAAAACTGTTTGGCATATAACGCTAGTAATGGGGGCATATAATAAGTAATAAATCGGTTGTTTATACCACTACCAAGGATCAAAATACCCCCACACTAACACAGTATCATAATGAGGGTCCCTACATGCAAAACGAAGCATTGAGAACTTTGTAAGTGTACAGACCGTTTAATAACAAGATACTTTATAAAGACAGTGCACTTCGTGATACAGACAGGAGCCATCTTTGGAAAACAGTCTCGACTAGTCAAACAAATTAGTAGCGCCAATCAAGGGACATTTCAATTCGGAAATGCAGTGATCCATAGTCTACAAACTCCGATGTAATAAAATGTTGTTATATTCACGTTCTCTTCCGAAAAAAACAGAACACGCTGTCTTTGAAGCTGTCGCGAAACGTGCATGACGCAATGTATTTAGCATTTTGCAAAAATGTTGCAACAAGAACTTTTTCGAATGATGTTCAAAAAAATGTACATACTGCCACATACTTTTTGATATTTAATGGGACAGCTACACCCAAAAATGTGTCAACATTTATTCAACAGTAGTTTCTGCTTTTTCCAGGAGAAGTAGCCTAAGTCAAACAGGTTTGGAATGACATGAGGGTGAGTAAATGATGACAGCAATTTTTATTTTGGGGTAAATTATCCCTTTAAAGCTATTGAGATAAAGGTTAAAGAAACATTTCGTGTTCCAAATGTGTAGCGCTAGAGTAAGTAGGCTACTTCTGTTACCTCATGTAGCCAACTGCATCTGTCCCAGTCTCATGCTGGCCATTCTCAGATATTAACCTCATGAAAGACTGACAAATGGAACTAATTACCATCCTGTGGCAGGAGACCATTTGGTGTCCGCAGAGAAGGACTGCATGCTCTGCACCCTTCAACTCATCAAGGTCATGTTTTATATAAAACACTGGGCAGGGTTCATTACAGAAAGTTCCCAATCAAATACAGCACGTCCGTCACTAATGCAACCAAATGAGTGACAACTGGCTCAAATAACAACAAAAAAAAAGCGAAAGCATAGGAGAATGTGCTTCTTGAAATTTAGCATAAAAATTAGGACACATTTCACTGTATACACTACACTACATAGCAAGTACATGTAAACCAACGAAACCCATTTATCTCACTCTCCCAAGATAAATGGACTGAAGTGATCCCTACACGCAGGCAGGTAAAAAGCATCACTGCTTATAAGCACGGACAGGCACGTCATTGAATACATTAGGCTTTCATTTCCTCCATCAAATGCACTATCCTCAACCTGCCTCAGTTCTACAAAGCAATTGAAGCATAGTATGCGCAGAATATATGTTTGATAATGCAGGGTTCAGGGTATATTCACCATTCAGAATTAAAATGCCTTTTAATATTTAAATTAAGTTGAAATGAGGTTGCAAACTGGATGTAAAAATGTATTCATAAACACTGCTGTAACTATTTTCTTTTTCTATAAGCAGCATATTCAAACATGTTATATTCAAGAGTTTGGGGTCAGTAAGATTTATTTTTTATTCAGCAAATATGCATTAAAGTTCAGTTCACCCATGAAAAATTTACTCACCCTCAAGTTGTACCTAACCTGTATGAATTTCCTTCTTTTGCTGAACACAAAAGAGAATATTTTGGAGAATGTGAGTAACCAAACAGTTGATTGACTCATTGACTTACATAGAGGAGAAAAAATGCTATGCAAGTCAATGTGTGGCGACAACTGCTTGGTTTCAGCCAAAGATTGATTTGATTTTTATTTAGATTGGACCACGTGCAATTAATAACATATATGTAAATATTTAATGCATTACACCAGAGTTAGCCTTAGGCTAATTTAGATCTGCAGTCCCCAAATACAAAAAATTACAAATACATACAACATAGATAAAAATCGACATTATTCAAAAATACACGGCATATCGAATATAAAACATCAGACATTGTTCAAGAGCATATACCATGTACTTAATGCCCTTCACTGGCACACACACACTATAATCACAACATACAATGGTACGCCAACACCCAACCCCTTCTCAACCCTTCCGTCAACCCTACAAGAAGGTAAATGTGAGTGAAAGAAAAAATTATATTAGCCACTGACAAAATAGTGGGTGCACTGTTGTGAAAGTTTTAGAAGAAAGAAATTCATACAGGTTTGGAACAAAATGAGGGTGATTAAACTGCTAAAATTTTTATGTCAAGATTTATCTTAATACAATATGGTGGACAGTTTTGTAGCAAAACGAAAATATTTTTGTTTGAATGGATTGTTTGTATTAATGCATCTAATAAGTAGAAATACATAGGCTTTTTTTCTAAAAAAAAAAAAAAAAAAAAAAAAAAAAAGTTTTAATTAGATTGTTCTGTTGTGTGACTGTTGAATTCAACATCCCGTGGCAAATTCCAGCACATCAATGAACACAGGAAATACATTTTTAATTTAGGTCAAATTAAAACAGCTAATGACCGCATTCATATACATATATATGAGGGTATATAGCTTTGTCAAAAGCAGTCAAGCTCTACCAAATATAAAACATGAAGGTCTCTTGCTGTCAATATCCCAGCTGTGCACTGCTTATATCCAGATGCATATTATTTTGCACTAATCCCTTGTCTGTCAGGCTCCATTTTTAAACTCCAAAGCTAATTTAATTCCGCTAGTGTGCCGTGGTGAAGGATTGAAGCAAAGCCGGCAGCGCAGCTCCACTGTCACTACATGCTTCATAGCCCAACACTATATGGCCTGAGGTTGGATAAAATAAACATATCTAATCGGTCTGTCATAAAGCAAGGGAATTAAATTTCTGTTGCGTCCTCCATTCAACATCATTATTGTTGTTTAAGACTTTGAATGTAGCAATACAATGTCTTCAATGCTTTAGCTTTTGAATTGCCTGCAATTCAAAATAAAAGGGGTAAAGATGTTACACCATTAATTATTATGCTTCTTCATGCATTGAACTGGAGGAGAGTTATTCTTTTGAAAGCGGATTGTTGGTCTCATCTAGACTATTGCGTCTAGAGAGACCACGATACATTTAAGTAATTCATATGTATGTATACATATATATATATATGTGTGTGTGTGTGTGTGTGTGTGTGTGTATATACAGTGTGTGTGTATATATATATATATATATATACACACACACACACACACACACACACACTGTAAAAATATTGTTGGTAATATCGTTGGTTCAAGTAACCAGATTACCTTAAAATTTTAAGTTCATTGAAATGGAAAAATTGAGTTAATCCAATGAAGGAGATTGATTTAATCATCAGAAACTCAGAATATTATGTTATCTGAACTACATAAATTATCTAATTTGATTTGACAAAAGAAAATATGTTGTGAAATCATACAAATCATGAAAATATTTTTTACAGTGATATATATATATATATAGATATATATATATATATATATATATATATATATATATATAACAACCCAGAATAACAAAGAAGTATGCACACATTTGGGGAATAACAATTGGGCTGAAACCATATGCACACTCAAAGGTAAGAACCTTCATTAAATTTGTCCCTTAATGGTACTATTACTTGTCTTTGCCCTACCAAGGGGACACATTTGCATTCACAATGCAGGTCTAACTCTACGGTGCCACTAATTGCCTCTAAATTTAGCTTGTTGGCTTGTCCATGGCACACATTAAGAAAGAAAAGGCAAGAACTAAACCATTACGGAGGGAGCGAGAAGTGAGGCAATATGAGGAGGAGGGATTCGATCATGTGAAGGACATATTTCAGTGTTCAAGGACGTTTTCAGAAGAAAACAATATGACGCTGCATGGCACCGCCGCTACAGACATTTAGAAACATCGTTTGTGCCATGCAAAGAAATGATGCTTGACATTCAAAATAAATGTTCATTTCAAGTGCAATTATGTTTAAGAGTCAGAAGTTAGGATGAAGGGTTTACAGATAGCTTTAATGTGAGCGCTGAATGGAAAGCACCTCCTGTGAGGCCAAAATCAACATCCTTCATGTCCTTGAGGATTTGCTGTAATAAAATATAACTCGGCTTTACTTCTTCCTCCAGCATGAGCAAGGAAGAGGAATCAAGGTTTTTCATTTTCCATTCAGATTCAAATGAGAAAAGTGCAGTTGGCTCAGTCTGAAAAACCCAAATTATTTGGCAACTACATTTGCACTTCATCTCATCCGCCTACTGTATTGTTTTTATTTTCAACACAGAAGATCAAATAAACCAGGACCTTGTGGCCAAATGAGTGACTGCATACTTTTGACCCTGCAGTTCAATTTCTGTCTCTGTAGTTTATATCTGCAGCATAGCACTAAAAACACCAAGGTCATGGGTTTGATTCTCAGGGAATGCATCTGATCAAAACATCTGCAAAATAAATTCTTAGATTCTCTTTTGGAGAAATACACTACTGTTCAAAAGTTTGGAATCTGCAAATATTTACTTTAAGCACAGCTGCACTACTGCCCGAACTTCAGCCAGCTCCTTTGTTTCCTGTCTGCCATTATTAGAGCAAACTGATTATCCAAGACTGAGCAGATGTTCATTACGCTGTTTACTAAATTGGTGGATGTGAGTTATCAGTGTTGGTTAGAATTCAAATAAAAATCTAAAACAGAATTTATTTATTTAATCATTTATTTTATTCATTTTTTATAAAAACATGTAATTTGAAAAGATCTTAACACGACAAAGATAAGGAAAATACAACCAGATCAAAGTTTTTGAACACTGGAAACAATTTATATCAAATATAGTGAATGCTAGTACGGGCCCTACTGTATATGGTGTATTCATCCCAGATTTTGAGGTTTTACAAAATCATTCATCCTGGAAGAAGGAATCTAAATCCCCCATCTCCTCATGGGCCTGTTTGGCGCTTTCCTGAGATGGACGGGACGTGTTTGATGGATTTTCTTGGCTTCTTTGTGACACGTCAACTTCTTTCTTGACGTCCCGGCCTCCACCCAGAAGCTTCTGACTCTCAGTGAAGTACTGGTTAGGGTGATTAAGAGAAAACCCAGCATCCTCAACCTGTAACAAGCGACAGAGTTTAGTATGCAAATGACTATAGTTGCTTTTGTGTAATAATGTGTATTTATTTTGCAAGCCAAGTTTAAATAACTGCATTGAACCTGGAACATTAAAAGGGTACACAGGGAAATTTAGGCTGGTAGTTTCCATTTAATCTCTCCTTTCTTTCAGCCTTGTTTATGGCAAAGCCTCTCACTGATGGATCCCTGAAAGCGGCATTGCACTCAGGACGCTGCGCAATCCATTTGTTTCTAAGTGCAGAGGATATGGCTGTTTAATTATGCCTCAATCACAGCACGCCCCTGATACTCCTCATGAATCAAAGTTTCAAACCCATCTCTGAATCGAGTGCACAGGGGTCTCTGCGGTAGTTAAGCTGTGGACAGAAAGATCTATTACACGGATCCATCTCAGAGTGAACGCAGTGGGCTACCCTCGCCCAGCGACTCTGCTGGGATTGTTTCATGTTTATGCATATTTCATTCGGCGCAGAGGCCTAGAGACGGATCAATTCGGCGGATGCGCAACAAGCTCTCCTTCCAAAGTCCACCTCTCTTGCCTCCCCTTCTCCTTTTCATTATTCTCTCTATTGTTTGATTTATTGCGCTTGTGTAAATATTTCATCAGAGAAGTATTACATTTTGACCTTTAAATAAATGCTCCCAGTGAGAGAGGAATGCGAGCGTCTATTTGTTATGTGTCGTGGATGTGAAAGCGGAGAGCACATATGGCAGTGATTAAAGTCTCCAATGCTCGAGTTCAACAAGCGTGTTTTTGCAGCTAAGATGGTCGCGGCATCGCGTATCAGACGTAAGGAAGGCGAGGTGGTGAGATGCCCCAACGAGAATGTTTTATTGTGCCTGTTAACGTCAGAGGTTTCATCATTCACCGACCCTAAAATATGAGTCATGAATTTCAGAGAGGTGATTTTCATTGGAGCTGGTGGGGGGGGAGGGGGCAGTTTATCTTTCAAATCCTGTTATTGCAGGCTGTTCATCAAGGAAGCCATCTTATTCATTTTCCTGCATCATAAACCGTTCGCACTGTTTGGCTCAGGGCTATTAGTCATCAGCAATGACCCCAGTCCCGAGCGCCCCGGGGCCACGAGCTAAATGATGCCCTTGGACTGCAAAGGCGCTGCCGTTTCACCGAGAGCCATTAAAAGCCATTATATCCTATCAATGACACTTTGAGTGCATTACTGCATTAAAAGAGGGGTGGCGCAGACACAAACACTGTTATAAAGCTTTCTTATTGAGGGAATAAATCTAGACGTGCAAGAGATTAGAAATGTATACACACGCGCTTTGATTTACTCATCTCGACATTGCAACAACAGCAAGAACATCAGCAGATTTGAGGTGCTTACGGAGATGTGTGCGAGACTTTGTTATTATTAATGAAAACTAAGACAAAAACTAAAATAACGTAATGACTCAAATTAACTACAGTTTTACATTTTTTGAAATAAATCTGTAATTCAGCAAGGATATTATATTATTTATAATTTTACAAAGATTTCTATATCAAATAAATCATAATTTATGATAATTTTTTATCATTTTTTTGAATCATAATAGACCATCCAGGTGTTTTGTGAGCGGAGCCTAGTGGCAGAGAATTACAGTTCTACAAGGACACCAATCAAAAAAAAAAAAAAAGATAAAGATAATTTCAACCTTATATCTCAAAGTTCATATTTTGCTCACAATTCTGAAAAGACTATTCAAAATTACGATATATTAGCTTGTTATTTTGACTTCTGTTGTTCACACACAACAAAAAGCAAAGCTGCAAGAGATGTAACTGTGACATGATATCTGCTCCCAAATGATCTATAATCTTATGATATTTATTTATTTATTTATTTATTTTGATCAAATAAATGCAGAGATAGAGAAAAGCTCTTAAATTATTTTAAAAATCATACCAAACACTAACTTTTGAATGGTAGTCTATATTTAAAGTGGTTCCAAATTAATATAAAAAAATGGCATAGATAACACAGGAGTGCGACGTGAAATGTAACAACATTAATTTTTTTTAATGATACCATCTAGCACCTAGCAATAAACTCAAAATTAAAAAAAAATAGCAATTAAAAACTACTGAAAATGAAACTAGAGTGAAAACACAATAAATGAATGAAATTAAACTAACAACTAAATTATAGTGAGAAAGTATAAAAACCTCTAAAATCGCTTCTGGTAGATGGTGAGAAATGGCTTCATCGTTCACGACTTTACCTGCTACTAAATCTTCCCCATTTAAAATCCATCTTGTTACACATTGCTGACAAACATCTGAAAGGCTTACCAAGCTCTCTCATATCCAAGACGGTCTCTTCCCCCTCTTCACATTAACCTGTCACCTAGCAGATAGCGTCTGTTTGCGTGGCGTTGGTGTGTGTACATTTTTATTCTCAACCTGACAGCTGGGCTGCTTTTTTAGTCGAGGGACAGGGCATAGGTGTCACACAGGTAATCTTGACTGACATAGCCTGAAATATTTCTCTCTGCTTGGCAAAAAAAATAAATAAAACAAAATACAGAAAGGTTGCTGCCAGGGTCCTATCCACCACCTCCAATTTAAATTTCTTCTTCCTAGTAGAAGTTCAGAAGAAATCTATTAGATAACCATTTAAATAAAGCTGTAATCATTTGCTTTCTCAACCAGCTCCGACACACAATTATGCCCCTGTCAAAGAAAGCATATTGAAACTGAAAGCCCAAAGTCCAATGTGAAAGGGCAACCCACATAGAAAAAGCAAAGATTCAGGACATTTATCATATGATTTTAAAAACGAGTTTCTGCTCTCTTACCTTGAAAATATGAGCATAATATAAGCCTCAAACATGCTGAGAAAATATTAATGATCCTGAATAGACAATGTGTATTTAGCCTTCACAAAAAAAGCTTTCGGTGATATAATTTGTATACACATCTTCTAAATTCAACAAAAATATAAATGAAAAATATAAATGAATATAAATTAATTCCTGAGAGAATTACACGTGTCATATATATATATATATATATATATATATATATATATATATATATATTCCAGTTAAAAAACAATTGCCAGTGGTGTTGGAGAAAAAAACAGCTGGTTTTGATTTATGGCTGGTCAACCTGTACATCTCTAGAAATCACCTTAAGAATTATTTGCACTTGTACATGTTCCTAAATATATTTTGAGGTCGCACAGACTCAATTTCGAGAGCATATGCAAATAAAATGGTGGCAATTTCGAGCTTTGTTGGTGCATTACCATTACCATCAGCCATGCTGAATTGATATTATAAATAAAGGAACACTATGAAAAAGGCCCTGTCCCAAATGCCACCCTAAACCCTCAAATGTCAAATGGGACACCCTACGGACTGTGCACTTCACTGACACAAGCAGCGGTCACCACAAATCTGCAAATTCACATCAAGTGCAGGATTTGGGACGGAGCCAAATATGACATCATACAAATGTATGGCTAAGTATCAAATGTACTCATCCATGTTTCTCATACATAGAAAAAAAAAAAGATCTGTGCATTGTAGTGGACACCACGTATCAGATTAGAGGTCAGCTAAAGGCAGATGTGACTACAATGTTCAGGCTCTGTAAAGACTTCTCAGGGCTGTCCCTAAGCTGACAAAAGCAGGTCCAATTACAGCAGGCCAAAATGAAAAGCATCCTTACACTGTGTGTCAGCTCAAAGTACT
Organism: Cyprinella venusta; assembly: GCA_038021265.1. Taxonomy (NCBI): domain Eukaryota; kingdom Metazoa; phylum Chordata; class Actinopteri; order Cypriniformes; family Leuciscidae; genus Cyprinella; species Cyprinella venusta. The sequence goes on along the minus strand of CM075869.1, from coordinate 26,335,487 downwards.
TCTGGCAGGCCAGCTGATAGTGCATTCCCTTAACCAGCTCAAGAACCTGTGAAAAAACAGAGAGAGAGAGACAGAGAGAGAGAGTGGTGAGCCATTAGGGGTCCGAGAGCACAGTGATAATGAAAAAAAGAGTATTAAATATTTATAATACATTTACATGTATGCTCCAAAAAGGTGTCTGCTTACATTATTGAAGACAAAATATTAAGAATGGAAAAAAACAAACAGTGAATAGCATCAAATGTCTAAGGCACATTAAAAGTGCCATTAACATGCGTTTCATATCCAGAGTCCCTGGATATTCTTTAGCAGAGATCTTCATTTACACCTTCATTCTAATGTGTCTCTAGCATGATTGGATAGAGATTAGCACAAAATGGAAAAGGCCACTTGAATATTGCACTGCAGACGACTTGAAATTAGTTCTACCATTCTCACAGTTAAAAATGTATCTGGTCTAACGTGCTTCCATACTTTAGAAACATCCCCAAGTAAACATGCTACATTTTATTTTTTTAAAGATATCAATGGTATCTTAATAAGAATTAAAATAAGATAAAAATTCAGCCTGACAGAAAAGGTTTAACTAAGCCCATCAAAGTGAGTGATTATGATTATTTGTAGCACAAACAGTGTCTGTATTACATATTAGTTGTGTAGTTGAATAACATTAGTGCTTGCGTTTTGTTGAACGTCAGAAACATTCCCTGACCACCTCTGAATCCGATCACGAGTCTGGAGGCGCATTCATATCAGGCTTTTAATGTGGTCATGTGTCATCCAACTGCGCGACAAAGGAGGCCAAAATGTCAAATCAATATCTAAGAAGTCTTTGATAAGCAATAAAAATGAATAACACCATTAACAATGCATTGTGCTATTTTTGCTGAGACAGCACACGTTTATGAAGTATCAAGTGAGGAACAGGGGCAAAACGGCATCGGAGAGAGATGGAAAAGAGGTTACACTCTGCTTCTCTTTCCTTTTCTTTTTGGCTCAGACCTCCTCTCAGGAGGTGCTTTTAACACCATGTATTCCCTGTAGTGAAGTATGGCATTCCACCTTAGCTAACATTGACAGGAGCAGAAATGCATAATGCATGGATTTAGAGGTGAGAGACACCACCATCCAACACCCAACTCGAAGCTCCGGAGACGATCGCTACTGGGAAGCAATGGTAACATATACAGCAAAACACCAGCTAGGGGTTCGACATATGCTGTGAAAAAAACAATATAAAATCACTGGTTTAAATATTGCCTGTGGATAACAGCCAAGAACAGCTAATAACATGCATTACACATTTAAAACTGCACTCTTGACTTGTGGAAAACTTCTAATTAAAACTATCAGAATAAACATTTAAGAAACCAGAGCTTAATTTACCCATTTCCAATGCGAGTGCGGGCCAGCAGTGCGCTTTCACAGAGAGACTCCGCCCACATGCTGTTCTGAATGGCTGTGATTTTTGATTGACGTGTGGCGTCTAGTGTGGACAGACACACTTGCTGTCGCTGGAATTTTATCGCGTCGCGTGTAGCTAGGACACGGTGTGAGGCTATAATTTCAGGGGATTTTTAAGTATAACGAAGTGCCATGAACAGTGTTGGGATTAAATTCATAACATGCGTGCTACGTGTGTACTCTACATGTTCTCGCTACTTCTTGCACTGTTTGAACTGTGAACCAAACACGCGACCCTTTAATCTGCACTTCCCGAGGAAGGAGCCAAGCTGTGAAGGGCTCTAACTGTGAGTGAGAGAGGAGAGCTGAGTTTTCTACAGTAGCTCTCCTCCAGACTAGAGTCTGGCCCTTTTGACTGTAATGTCACTTTGTCAACAGACAGGTTGACTGAGAAGGTTGGCGTTCTGCATTTTAATCACCCTACTGCCCAGGCTTTTCACATTTTCTGAGGTTTTTAATTATCCAGCGCACTGGGCTGGCTCTGCAGCGAGAGGGCCACGTGCTGCTAGAGCTCCTGGGGTGAACATCAAGCTGTTGCTTCACACGCCCACAGGTCTAAGACTGAACACAGAGTGTATAAGGACACTGCTTGGGGTCTCCAATGAAATTATGAATTTAATTGGATTGGAAATGTGCTACCCTTGGGCTGGCATGTCGGACTGCATTAGGCAGCCATCAGCCATTTCCCTCAACCGCACGATGGGTGGTAGTGGATGAGCCGTGTGAGAAAAAAAACCCAGCACACCTTACAATGGAAACATGCAAACGATTCTCAAATAGCTTAGAACGGTTTTCAAGCACTTAAAACTGAATTATTTATATAACTGAAGTTCAAAATATATAATAACACATCAACATTATGTTAAGTACCTATTTTTTATTATAATTTTCAGTTCAAACGCACCCACCCCCCAAAATAACAATAATAAATAAATATGTCATATAAAAAGATTATATTTTGATTGTATTTTTATGATATGTTGATATCATATTAATATAATAGCTGCCTAAAGTCATCCACAAGTAATCTTAAGAGCACAACCAGAGATAGTACACAACATTTGACTTCATGAATATATTCTTTTATGAGCTTTTTAACATTGAACTTAATGGCCTTATTAAAACCAGCTCGTTAATTACATTAGCGTCAAAGGATTATAACTCCATGAGAACATTACAGCAAGGCTGGTCCATCTCATTTCACTCCCTAGCCCGTTGCAGCTGCTTTAATGTGTTAAAAAAAGTCAGCTGAAATTACTTTTAAGAGTACTTAAAAGAACGCATCAAATCACTGGATACAGCAAAGGTCAAAGTAATCAACACAGAGAGCTGAAGCTGTCTTTACACTGGAGAATCTAGAGCGTTATTTCTTTTTGTCATTAATATTACAGAAGTACAGCAGATTCATTAATATTCCAAAAGTACTGCAGGATGGGGCTTTCAGGGATGCCTTGTTAAAAATGAATTGCACCATTTTTCAATGATTATTATACAATCGTGTCATTTTAAATGTCAAGCTAATGTCCTTTCTACACAATATTTGGTAGATTTTGTTTGGTCTGTAGTTATGTTGAGATGAATTTACACAAATAATTTTGAATGCCAAGTTGTTTTAACAATCCATTTACACTCTTAATGACACCTCGCTAAAACAGACTGTGCTGAGCCTGCTAAATATTGTGTTTTAGTTGTCAGACAAACCTGATTGATCCCATTAGGGGTGATTTTATAGGACTGCAACTTCTGTTTCAGTAGCTCAGGGTCGGTGTGGCGGAATGGACACCCTGTGAGGATGGAGAAAAGATGGAGAAAATGGGTTTACAAGCATCACAAACAGTCCAAACCAATATGTTTTACTAGAAAACAGGAATATGACCCACACTTTTTTTGTCCTTGAAGGTCACTGATAGATGGGGGTTACTACTTGTGGGGTTGTTTCCAAAAAAGGAAGCTAAATTATTCATACTGAATGATGGTTAAAATAAGTATTTTTGCAGTTATGATCATGTAGTCCCAAAAGAATCCATGCACCCAAAGACTACCAGCAGGCAGTGCCGTCGTAGGTGGGGTGCGAGGTCCTGTGCGAACTTGAAATGCTAGGCTTTAGCTCACCGTTTTTGGTGAAATCCCATGTTTGTAGTCGAGCAGCGATATGCAAACTGTTGCTTGCAAACTTTGCATTCGACTTTTTTCCCATTATCTATTTTCCTAAAATTCTACCACACTGCCGATGTCTTTGACATGGTAAAGGAGGACTAACAGTAATTTAAATGTTCATTAAATTAATATTCAGCTGAGTAAACCACCAGACCAAGGCCTTCTAGTACTTTCTTCAATCTGTCTCATTTATTTGAGAAAGAAATGTTCTGTAAAATGATACATGTTTTTTGTATTTCCTGTCATTTTTAAATCAAATGAATTTATGTGTATAAATCAAGTGAATGCATCCTTGCTGAATAAAAGTATTAACATCTTACATATATATATATATATATATATATATATATATATATAAGATGTTAATACTTTATATATATATAAGATGTTAATACTTTTATTCTGCAAGGATGCATTCATTTGATTTATACACACACACACAGACAGTATACACACACAAATATACATTACATACACAAATATATACAGAGGAAAAATTTGTTTTTGTTTTTTTTAAATTGATTTTTATTTTTTAACATCATATGGAAGTACACAAGTAGAAATAAGCTATGTGATGTTAAAAAAGGTATTCTAAACAGCTACGAAAAATGTTATAAACAAAAATAAATTGATGCTACATTATCAATGGAATATTTCACTTTTAAACAAAGTGCACGTGATGTATAGCTTTGTGACCGTGTATTTTAGAAATGAATGCCCTTCACCATTTGGCATACTCAACGTTAAGTTCTCCAGCCTTCATAGTAAGCAGAACAGCAATTATGTGCATTGCGAAAAGCAGGTGTTATCAATTAGGCAGCGTGGACTTTATTGGTATTAAACGTAGACTGGTCTTTTTTTAATAACTAAACGAAGACCACCTGCGTACTAAACAGTCTTTTAATTATCTTCACTACCGAACTAAACATGGGCCTCGGGGGACCGATCGCATATAAAACCAACAGTCTGACTCAGTAGGACTCACCATGGTAGTCGCCTTGGCTGGGTGGGTTTGACAAAATCACCTTCATGCAACTGTAGGGGGTGTAGTCAGTGCGCTTGCCTTCCTTCCCAAACATGTGGCGGACGCTGTAGGCATATGCTTTATCAAACTGCAGAGCAAGACAAAGATGAGAGAGAAAAAGAGAGAGACTGAATTTGAGGGAGAGGACAGTAAAGCATGCAAGAAGAGGGGTAGGAATGGTGGGGAGGTTGTGGGTGAAACTAAGACATTGTCGTACATCAAGTGGGTTGTGGCAGGGCGTTTTCCGCTATGAAATATAGAGCTATTAGCAGGGACCTGCTGTAGCAGTGTCGCCAAACCGCAGACAGCTGTGACTGGATTATGGATAATGTGGCTGCTCTCGCTATCTCTCCCATCCCCCGTCTCCATTTCACTCTCTACACACAAATCTCATGTCTCTGAGGCATCGCCATCAAACCAAATTAAAAAAAATTAATGCCTGCAAAGGAAAGCCATTCTGTTGAAGAGCTACTACCTCAAGCAGAAATATAAAAAAACTGTGTAAAAGGTTTAGAGAGCAAAGGAATTAACATTTATAATAACATTCTAATGTGCAATTTTCAATATATACATTTTTTATTACAAATAAACTACCGTTCAAATGTGTGGGGTTAGGAAGAATTTGTATGTTTTTGAAAGAAATCTCTTACAGTATGCTCACCCAGGCTGAATTTATTAAATACAGTAGTATCATGAAATATATATACTCAACTGTATTATTTATATAGCACCACTAAAAACAACAATTGTTGAACAATTGTCACTATATCAAATATCATCAACATTTAACAACATAAATTACAGAACAGACATGATTCAGCACAACTCAACTACAATTAAAAGTCAAAGAAAGAAAAGGTAGGTTTTGAGTTTTGATTTAATGCAGTGTTGAGGAAGTTCTCTCTTACTCTCTGTGGTCATTAAAAATCCCACCCTAAAAAAGGATGTCCTTCGAAAGAGTGGGGGTGTAACCCTGTCATCCTGGCCAAATTTGGGACATGGTCCTCACTGCAGAACATGATATCCGGATCCAGATCCAACTCCTCCCACCTTACATATATCTAAACCTACTCAGCTCCCCGATCCCTAAACCCACGCCAAAACCTATCCAGCTCCACCCCCTGATCCCTAAACCAACTCCACCCCTCAGATCTGGATCCGACTCCACCCCCTGGATCTTGTGTACTGCAATGAGGTGCTACTGAAATTTGCCCTGGATTGTGATAATTCTTTTCAATCAGACCTGAAAAATACTTAAAACTTTGCAACCTCTAGGTCATTAAGAATAAGATCCTGTAACCAGCTCCTTTTATCAGTCCCTCGCTCGCGTTGCAAATCCAAAGGCGACCGAGCTTTCGCGGTTGCTGCACCTAAACTTTGGAACAGCATACCTTTTAATATTAGGGCTTCTCCATCGCTCAACGTTTTAAATCTAGTTTAAAGACTAAGTTTTATACTCTTGCATTTGAGTGCTGTCTATGTTACACCATGTATTTGTATGTGTATGTAGAAATGTTTTCTTAATAGTCTATTATTTTTAATTTTTCTCTATTGACATATTTGACCATCAAAAAAAGTTGTGTTTATGTAGTGCTCTATAAATAAATTGACTTTGCTGTTTTACTACTTGACCTGAGCACCTGGCAGTCAATGAGTCGACCACTAACTCCTCTGTATACCAAGGTTTTTAGAGTCAAATGTGAGGCCATCTGTCTGACAGCTAAAGTTTGGCAGACTTTGGGTTATGCCACAGGACAATGATCCCAAGAACACCAGCAAATCTATAACAGAATGCACTGTCTATACCCCAACCCGACTGAAAGGTTGCAGCGGGACCTTAAGAGAGCTGTGCATAAATGCCAGAATAGGACAAGAAAACAACAACAATAACATATGAACATCACATGTGGCAATCATCATACAAATTAAAAGTGACGTGAAATCTCCTTTGCGCATTACAGGGTCTTATTGGTGCTTTCCGCAGCTCTTTCAGTGTGACATCACAGTCCACCTTGAGAAATATGCTGTATGCTTAGGAAACCATTACATTGTTTGCATTTGATGAGGGTCATTGCATTCAATCTTTGGGCTGAACTCAATACACCAATCATGTACACTCTGGTAACTATCCAAAAGGGTAACCTAGTCCCCTGAGCTGGTTATGTCTCAGCTAAGAGAAGGAGAGAGAGAGTAAAGACAGTAAAGAGGGGAGGGGAGACAAAAAACTAGCATGTAATAACCATCCACAGCACTAAGATGCCATTACCATTGTAATAAAATCTGTGAACTTGACAAGGTGACTATCTACAAGGTTGCAATTAAACAGGCCATAAAATCAACATACCCTATCACAAATTAATGACATGATGGGTCTATAGATTGAGGCAGCCCCTCCAGTTTTGATATCATACCCAAAACCCACAACTGTTCTTGTGATCTGTTTTGTCCAAATGAAATTCATTTTTAACCTGTAAATTTTGTCTTGGTTGACTGAGATTCCATCCAGGTGTACATTTCAATAACACTACAGTTTGAGCCACGCTTGATCTGCATGCTTGAGTGTGAGCTCTAAATCTAGTCTGCCTATACAGAGCAGAAACACTCCCCACTTGCACTTAGTCAAATATGAAATGGTCTATTCATATATTTCTTTACTTAAGAAAAAAAAAACATCATGAATTGCAGTTTGAAACCTGCTTATATAATTTGGGGGGAAATTGGGATGGGGGGTAGAGCAGGGCTTGATTACAGTTACACTGTCAGCAATATATATATTAAATTGTACCACTATGGGTACAATAGCTCCTCACTGGGGCAGTACCCTTAAAGAGAAAACTTTGCACCTTATCTAGCCTTAAAATGTGCATATTAGTATTGCTTTTAAAATATTATTACTGGTATATAAATCATTCAATGGGTTAGGACCTCAATATATTGCAGATATGCTCATTGAATATAAACCCAACAGATCACTCAGATCATTAGGATCACATCAGCTAGAAATACCAAGAGTTCACTATAAGCATGACGAGTCGGTCTTTAGCTATTGTGCCTACATTCAAATCCAGACTCAAAACACATCTGTTTTAGCTACGCATTTACTGAATGAGCACTGTGCCACTGTTCGTCCAACTGTTACTGTACTTCATTTTATTTTTTATTCTAAACTGTTTTAATTATTCTGATTTCTTTTGATTATTTTTTGAGATTGAGAACCACTGGCCTAAGTGATGTCAGCAGAAAAGCTGTAATGAACGTGCATTAAGAAAGTAAATGGGGTCAGTTTTGATTTCACTCTGACTTTAAATGTTGACACACAGGAATCATCATAGTGTTCCCTGCCTCACAGAACTCTGATGCTGACTCCCATGCTGTCAGGGAGTAACCTGCAGGATTCAGCTCATTAGAATGCAACTAATTACTGTATTATGGCAACTGCCTCGCCTTTATGTATGCAAATGCACATCTGAGCCATTTCATATCCGTTCCAAAGTAAACCTGGAGAAAAATCTGTACCAAAATAAACTGAGTTAATCAGTCATCATTTGCTGCAGATTATAAAACAGGCTCCTGGCGTGACCTGTTCCTCGATGGTTTCAGGCTTGTCTCATTCCAGATGTTTTCTGGAAATTGACTGCTACATTATTACACTTGAAATCACTTCATAATGCTGTTCACTGAATGCAACAGGGAGAGGGTTTTGAAATGTTTCGGTCCTGCATTTTCTTGCTAATTATCCGTTGATTTCTCTGTAAAATATGAATTAAATACATTATAAATACAAAGGTTTCAGGTAAATGTTTCATTGTATCTCTCACATTGAAATGTATTAAGTACATTTAAATGTAAATGTAATTACATCAGTGTTTATTATTTTGGTTGATCCCAATATTTTTTTTTAATTACAATTTACAAAATAGATTAACAATATATGTAAACATAATATATTTTATGTTTACATATAAAAACAAAACAATTCAAATCTGAAGTCTGTTTGTGGTCTAACACTATTTTTTCAGTTTTCTCACACATTCAAGAGCGAGAGATCCTGGATATGGTCATAAAGGCACTGAGTTATTGCAGGCATTTTTCTACAGTCGATCAGCACCTAAAATGGAACTGGCCAAACAAATGGAGTTTCAGCAGTTTGTGACAAAAGGCTAGTAAAACTCGATTTAAGCTGCGACAGTCCACTCACTGTATTGAAGAGCTCAGGAGTAGTCGAGTAGGTGATTAATTAAAAAAAAAAAGAAAGAAAAAGAGACTGTCTGGCAAAGCTGCTAAAACAGCTCACTGAATGTATAGTGTGTCCTGTGGGACCACAGATAACATCACAGGAAATCTCCCTCTTTTTGTCACAAGCAAATGGATGTAAGTGGAGCAGACAGACATGGTATGACCATCGGCAATGCAGTTTTTTTGTGACCGTAGTAAAAGTCCATATTAAATTGATGCCATTGAAGCCAAAAAGTGGCAAGAATGATAAAAGACACTGACTTGCTACCATGACATAATCTCTGAAAATGTGAAGTGTATCACAGCAATGACAACAGTGAAAAATGTACATAAACCTATTGAAGTCCAAAATCACTGTTCAGAGCGATACAATCAGAATTTCATATCTCTGACAAAAGGCAATACTTTCTATTCTTTATATTCAAATAGTGTGTGGAAGGGAGTGAAAAACACTACAATTTCTTAAGATTGCTCTGTAAAGGGAACAGGAAGACGAAATGTAAGTTCAAAAGATGGATGTCTCGGCAGAGGCATTAGGCACAAACCCAGATGAAAAGAGAGGTTGGGACTAGCTCTGAATCTCAATGACAACTATGACTAAAGTGCCATAGATCTACTGTTACTGGATTTAAACACTTGACAAATGTGAACAATTGCAATTGTTTGCGGTCCCATACAATTTTTGTGTGTCTTATTGTATGATATTATATATACACACTCACCTAAAGGATTATTAGGAACACCAGTTCAATTTTTCATTGATGCAATTACCTAATCTACCAATCACGTGGCAGTTGCTTCAATGCATTTAGGGGTGTGGTCCTGGTCAAGACAACGGCCGTTTCTCAATATGCATTCTTGTGGACTTGTGAAACGTCATCATTCACTGCCCAATTACTGTTCCATTCAAAATTCACATCTAGCCAAGTCCAGTTCAAATCCCCGGATGTGTTCTTGATCTACCCCGTTTACCGAGGACGCATCGAGATGTGACTTGTGCCAACTTGAGACAGCATCTCACACCAACCAGCAAGCGTCAATAGCAGAAGAGAAAACCCACGTAATATCAAAATACTACTGTTATTGTGTCATGAAATGCAATTTTAAGAGGGTTTCAGGCGAGAATGTGGTTGTTTAAAGCTCAAATCTGTGGTTTATTTATAAAGATAGCGCCTATTTGAAAAATTTATCTGACGTTTGAGTTGAGTTGTGACATCCAGGCTTCTGACGTTTGCCGTCGGCTCTGATGTCTCTAGTCTAGTGGATAAGCTTGACATATAAATGACATATATAAGACTATCTTTGGTCTCATTAAACTATAGTTTTGTTCCATGGCAAAAGTGAGAAGTTTTTCTTGCAGAAGCAGCAGCACTGGGCAGTATAACCAATCGTACTGGTTTATTTTGAACTTATGAATGCAACGGCCAATCAGGGGTGTTTAGATTTCATCGCTAATCTAATTTTCTTATTAACAAAGCCCAGATACAATACAATCAAGAGATTCATTCTGCAGTGTAGACAGCCTCAGTGATTATAATGGGAGTTTGGCGTTAGTGCTTAATTAGCGCTGTTGCTCACTTTCTGTATACAATTTATTCTCAATTTGAATAGCCATTTTGTTTTCATGCAACTAAAATGGGTGTCCAATCATGCTCCTGGAGGACCACAGTGTCCTACCGGGGAGAGGTGATCCACTGTATGATCTCCAACAAATCCACTCCCAAACCCTGAGGGGGGACTAGGTTTGTTTAGTCTTGTTTATGGCCCCATTTACTCCAACTGTCCACTCGTATTAAACCCCCTTGCTCCAAAACTTTTCAACAGTGTCTAGGCCTGAGATATTTCGCAGGGAACGGAACAGAGCATCATCCTAACCAATAGTTGTTCTGTACTGTTTGAATGCATGCCTAATGATGTCTCTTCACAGTTCCTGTCCTGCATGTTCCTCTGTTACTCATTTGCTTTTTTCTGTGTCAATTAGCACAGTTAAGCTATTGTGGTGCGTGCAGACTTGACTGAGTAAACAGCATGAACATTTAGGGGCCTGAATGATTGAGAGGGCCTGGTTTTCTCCAGGCAGCGTACAGGAGGAGTTGCGGGTCCTTAGGGGACCAGCACTCTAATTAAATAGGCAGATGCTGTGGGGGGAGAAGTGGGGGATGTTTCAGACAGCCAGACCGGTAAACAACGCAGCCACTTTTGTCACCATCACAGTTCCTTGTAGAGCAGTTACCTTTTTGACACTAGGAAGGGGAATCAAATTTTTTCCCATAAATTATGCTCCTCCGTCTCCCTGAGGGAAACATTAAGAGACGGAGGTGAGGAAAAGAATGTGAACGTAAAGAGGCACTGAGACAGGTTTGAGAAAGATTCTCATTACTCCATGTCAAAACACCTTGATGCAAACCACAATCTGAGACTGAGACTAAATGATACTTCCGGCCATATATCCTATGTTTTACGATTACAATAAACCGGTTTGACTCAAAAAATAAAATCAAATGTTTGCAGGATAGAAATGACCCACAAGAGTCAATCTGCGGGTTTGATATTGTTCCCAGTGTTGGACTTTCTGGTGCTGAGGCTACTGTTGGAGAATAATAATAAAAAGGCATCATGGTTCAATTAAATAGAAATAGGGAGGTGCGAGATGCCCTGCTCCCAGCATCCATCCTTTAAGCCCCCTCAGCATGGGTGAATAAGCAAAACAGTGATTCATGCACATTAAAGGTTACTGGCAAAATGCTCAAACGTATTGTAATTACCTTTGTCTTTTCGTGGAATATTTTGCATGCTAATGCTCTTTTAAAGCAGATTATTCACCCCATGCGAATGTTAAATGATTCAGCGCTGTATAAAGACTAAAAATGACTAGACGTACTTTAGAGAGAATCGAGATGACCTGCTATGTAATTATTTTAAATGTTACGCATCCTTAAAGCAACTCATGGCTGGATTATTCAGAAAGCAAAAGCTTTTTGTCATTGATTAAAGTCTATAATCAGAAGACAGAAGATCTCTGGAGACAAACAAAAGCCAGTTTTAAATCTTAAGTTTCTCACTTTTGTCCTTCCTTTTTGAACTTTGTTGAATAAAATACAAACAAACTTCCTTGAAACTAGCTAATTAGTAACTAGCTTAAATAAATAAATAAATATAATGAGGGACAGTTCTTTAATCATACTTATAAAACGGTTAGTTCCAATCCTTGATTCTGACTGGTCAATAGCTGTGCTTTAATCATGATAAAACACGGCTTTTCACCCAACGGTTCTATCATCACTGCAGTTTCTATGTTGTTTTATTTGAGCTTTCATGTATATTACACGTTGGTACGTTGTTGCTGTTCGCAGTTAGGGACTATTTTTTTCTAGTGGAAGGAAGGCTTTGTGATTTTACTTCATGAAAGTTGCACTAATATATATATATATATATTTTTTTTTTTTTTTTAATTATTTTTTTTTTTTACTTTAATATTTTTATTGCATGGTAACCGTTTTAAAAATCTTGAGGCAAGTGCTGTATCGTGAATAAGTAACGGCTGAAGGGGTTCCAGTTTCGCGTTTTGCCTAACAACGCCGTCGTTGCTTATTCACGATACAGCACAGCCTCTCATACCTTATTGCTTACTTAATGGGGGAGAATTAAAATAAAAACAGCACCCTTATAATAACAAGTGTATCATAAGCAGGTTCAATGCAGTAAAGCTACGAGATTAAAGATTTTTGCATGTAAATCAGTGTTTCTGTCCTAACCAGCAATGGCAGGACATTTGATCAAGTTTAGACCATTTCTGTAACATCACACAGGATAGCTCCACCCACTATGAAATCACATTAACAACTGGACCCAAACATATTCATCTAGAGATCAGAATAATCTCAGGAACTTGGGCCACTGAGCAACCACCTAGATCCACCCAGAATACCTTATAAATCACATAGAAATAGACTGAAAACACCCAGAATACCCAAGAAATCGGCCCTGGTAACCATTCACCAATATTTTCACACCAAGACAAATTTTCAGTGAGATAAATATTTTAATTCGAATAAACAGCTGTTAATGCAACGATACTGACCGTCAAAAATATCTGCATGCCAATGAAACAGTTTTTTTTTCCCATCCACCTTATTTTTCGCATAAGAGTGGGTGCAGCCATTGGTAAAATTAATGTGGTTGGCTTCCAGTGTCATCGGCTTCCAGTTATTTTTAGCCGTCCAAAAAAAGCTTGTTATTCTGCAAGATATTGCGAACTGGTATATATCTTACCCTATTATTTTAATTTGGTGGCTTAATTATAAACACGCTGGTTTGTAGCGCAAACAATTTTATCATTTACTGCACTTTGAAATTCTTCTCATTATTTCCCTATAGCGGCTAATGAATCGGAAGTCTCGCACAGAAAATAGCTTACGTGTTTCAAATTTAAGGTGGATAGGGAGGAGTGTGTGACTATTATGACTATTTTTTCAGCTGACAGTGAATAGCAGAGACAGAATCCAGTGTTCTTTTTATATATACTCTTGAATTTGGTGCTGATTAATAAACACCACAGAAAATTCGAAAAACCGTACAGCTGTTTGAAAACATGTAAATACGGTTTGATTTCCCTCCTAAATGACAAGTAAGCCTAGCTGTCAGAAACAAAGTTATGCAGCGCTTTGTGTATCAGGGTATTTCAGCTCTTCTAGAAGCGACGTCTACTGTTAGAGTAAATTGCATTCAGATTTTCAACCAAATTTTCATACTGAACATCTGTGTTGGTGAGAACAGACCTTAAATATGACAAATAGTTTATATACACACATTACAAGCCAGTAAAGCCACATGTGTGTGTCCAGACTCTTCCTCATGGCTTAACAGTAGAATATCTTGTGCTCAAGATGTGTCCCTCCCTCAGCAGTGGAGAAATGATATGTGAGCAAGTCTAATGAGCGTCACCCTGGTGCACCTCACATTGTGCTCACTCAATCAAAATGAATGTTAACAGCAACCATTTAGCCAGAGAGGAGCATAGAAGGCCATATCTGTCTGACCTTAGCTGGCCCTCTGCATGAATGAGACACCAAATAAAGTCCATGCCACTGATATGTAGCAGGTGCCATAAAGGTTCCTCCCTCCAAGCAGCAATCAGATAGATCAGCCACGGGGTAAACAGTAATTTATTCATCCAAAAATCAATGACTCGTGACAATATTTTGCGTGTAAACCATTTTGGTGCCGCATGCAGAATGCTGTCAGATGAATACGCAGTTGCTTGTACTATAATTATAATCATAATTATTTATCATGATTACTATTGCTTTACTGTCAACTGAAGTGCAAAGCAACATACTGCACATTATTAACCCTGGACTAAAAGAGATAATCAAAAATAAATAACCAAAAAAAAGAGATTTTATCAAACCACCAGAGTTTGTTTTTACTCATCAGGGGGTGCATAAGTGTTGAACTGGCTATACAGCTACCGTTAAAAATAAGTGTATCTAAAAGGCAGCATCTCTTCACGTATGCTACAGCAGAAAGAACCAAAAAGCTGTGAAAGGCAAAACACTGAACCAACTGCTTCATAAAGAAATTCATAGATTAGGCTATCTGTGACCACCCACACCCACCACCAAAAATAAAAACAAGTGGTCCAGACTTGCCACGGTTGTTTGTTTGCTATTGAAAGTGAAATGCTAATGGGAGCTTTGTGCAGTCTGATATCCTTGACACCTCGCATACATCACTATAGCGCTGCGACCTGCATCCCACAGACTCCGCCATCCGCTGGTTCGTAAGGAAGGCTGAATTCCTTGTGAGTGGGTGGACCGAGTTCCACCTGAGAGGGCAGACTGAGGGGGACGCAGCCACCCTGGAAATGGGGCACTTTTGCGAGTGGCGGTGCGTGACCACCAGAGAATGTGTTTGTCTGGATTTGTTCTTTTCTTTATTTATTTATTTCACCTCCTGACTTCTTCCAGAGGAATGGTTGGCGGCTAAGAGAAGGAATATTTGTAAAATGGACACCCTCTGACTGCTTTTGAGTCTGTGAAAGTGGCTTAGCAGTAGTTGAAGTAAAAGCACCTCTTTGAACTCAAGCATGTTTGGCGCTGGGAGTGTAGCATGGCAAAATGTTCTGTGCTTCATCTTTAAGCAGAGGCAGCACGCTGTAAAAAGGTTCTTTCTTACACAATGACTGTTTCCATTACAGTAACAAAAAAACAATTTGTCTAAATTTAAAGAAAGCACTAAAAATCTATTTAAAATTAACAATTTATTCCTGTGATGCAAAGCTGAACTTTCAGAATCGTTACTCCAGTCTTCAGTGTCACATGATCCTTCAGAAATCATTCTAATATGATGATTTGGCGCTCAAAATTTAATTTTGAAAGTGGTTGTGCTTCTTAATATTTTAGTGGAAAATGTGCTTTTTCAGGATTCTTGGAAGGTTCAAAATAACATTTATAAGTAACATTAAACAATTCATTTGAAAAGATAAAATGAAATGTATTTTTAATGCATCCTTACTGAAATAAAAGTTCTTTAAAAAAATTAAACTAATGTAAATGTAATGTGATGTAAACGTTAAATAATGTGGATTTAAACTTGCTTCTATGTAGGGACACAGGGATGCTGGATCCGATTCACAGCAACTCGGGCCACAGGCAGGGAAAACATCCTGGACGGCTAGCCAGTCCATCGCAGGGTTAAACTACTTTGGCAATCCCATCCAAATTTACTCATTCATTTCTATGCTCACTATATCTGTACTTGAATTTAGCTTTAGGGAACATGTTAAGAGCAAGGACAAAAACAAAGAACAAGGAACAGAGGATGAGAATATTAGATTTCCCCGCTTGACTGAGCACAGAAATTTCAGATGGTCTTGTGCCACAGCACTTTTAATACAAAAAAATTTCCCTGGTTTTTGATTTTTTTGAAGGCCAGCGCTAACCATTCTTGTACTACGAGTCCTATTTTAAGCTACTGCTATGGAGACAAGTATGGAAGCGAAGCAGCAAGAACTGGGATAGCGCTTGAATACACAGCTACAGGGCATTATATCAAAAGAAAATGTAATTGCTTTGGATGGGGGCACTGGTCTTTACATGCAGGATGGCATGTGTCCACTAACTTCATCTACATACTGGAATGGGATAAAAAAAAAGGGTAAAGGTCAGTAAAAATGAATTTTAAAAAATCGAATGAATTAAGACAGTATGCAATACGTAGGGTATATACAGCAGTCAGGTTCTGGAAGTAAAAATCCCATACATATACTCCATAGAGGAATTGATTTTTTTAACAATACCAAAGATGAACCTGCCATTTTCTCTGAGGTTGTTAATCAATATCATATGCTTTTGTAAAATAAATTTGGATAAATGTTTTTTTTTTCTTCAAAATAAAATATCTAGCTTTAACAAAGAATTGTTTAAAATCTCTATGCCCTGAGGATGGTTGTATTACCGAAAGCTTGGCATTAAATTTTGCTTGAAGGATTCAAGTGTGCAGACAATCTATTTATTTATTGTTCAAGTTGTATCTGTCTGGCACCTTGTTTGCCGTGAGTGCGGTGAAACTCTTTCAAATAAAATCTCTATGGCAAAATTATTTCCAGAACCAAGGCTGCTAAAAATGTGGATGGGAACTGTTGCACGTACGTAATTACATTTTGCTAGTGGAGTTAACATTTGAAGAAACTTATTTCAGTTATTTTCTTTAGTTTTCCTTTGGTGAAGGTATGAATACTTGAAAATGTTTCAACAATTTCAATAAACGTCAAAATTCAACAAAACTAGTTGAAAAAAAAATAGTATTTAAGAATTTCGCTCTAAAATACAAAAGTCCTGCTATATGTGGTTATATGTGGACTTTCGTTGCAGGTGTTTGGCAATACATTTCCCATCTTGTCTGTCGCTCTTGATATTCTTTCATTGCTTTTTGAAGTAAACTTCAACATCTCTTATTTCCTCCATTCTACCATTCTATTGAAAATTACCTACATTTTTCTCTCGTTTTGCTACACAATGATGTCCCAGAATATTGCCCACCATTCATCTGTGACAAAGTGAATGCAGAAATGGACAGATCCATTGTGTGGCTTTATCGTTTTAGATTACTTTAGAAGCTGCTATTCACCTCAATTGCAGATTAATCAAAAACTATCATGTTCTTCCAAGTACTGTATTGTTCAACACACAAGCTGGGCTAAACTTCACCCACTGTGCATCTTCCTATGAATAATACAGCAAAAAACTGTTTCGGGGTATTTGTTTGCACTCATTGTAGTGGCAAAACGGAAGTCCAAACATCACTTTAATATTAGCAGTTAATATTCAGTAATAGACCATATATAGCATAAGCTGTAAAACTGAACTACATTCATAACAAAATGCAGTCCTGTAACAGTCATGAACACTTTACATCCTTCCAAAGGATCCAATCAAAAATAGCTTGAAGAGTTTCAGGAGATTTCGCTTGAAGGACTGGCAATGACACAAAAAAATATGTCACTGCTTAGCAACACTCATTTTAAATTTCTCGGACAGTCATACACGTGCACAAAAGTAGATCAATTGCATATTCGACATCTGAGCTGCAGACAAATACAGTCAAATAAATCATGTTATGCTTTGTGTGCGTGTGTGTGTGTGTGGAGGGGGGGGTGTTATAAAGTTTGGTGTCAATATGTTGAGGCATTACAGATATAAATCCTGAATACTCCTTTTGGCCACATGACTCAAATAAGCAGCTGCAGTATATGAGGATACACCAAGATACCGTGTATGTGTCTGTTCAAGCACAATAGATGACGCGAACCGAATACGTTGTTCAACCGAATCTCTGATCACATGCTTTTCTGGTCTGTACGGATCAACTACGATCCCTATACTTGACTTCGCACATCCAGCGATGTGACTATTGCGGATACACACATCGCGATATCGATGCTAACACGATATATTGTGCAGCCCTAGTAATAAGTGATTCTGAGCTGGTACTGAGTGAGTTCTCATGAGACTGATGATTGCATCAAAAGCTTGCTCAAAAGGGCACCCATTCTCAGGTAACGACATGAAATTCATTTGTTTCTCCTTGATTGAGCATCAGTAGGGAATAAGCATTCATTTTCAGAGCACAGGGTGGAGGGAAACATCGGTTTAAGATTGGGAGTGTAATTTTCTTGTTTAATGTACCATGCGCAGAAAATACGATCTGGCATGTTCCTCTAGAATTGTAATTAAAGACACGACGGAAGTGTGGCAAATTATCTCCGGCATCAGAATAGGGGAGCTGAATAACTTGGCTTTCTAATATCTTCACTCGTTCATTTAAGTGACCCTCTCAAGAGTTATTGGAGGGATGAAGAAGAGAATGACCTCAGCAGAATCAAAAGTGCTATACCAAAGAATTGCTACAAATAAAAAAAAAAAAATCAACTAAAGTAACTATCAGGGGACAAACGCCAGCAGAAAAACCAGGACAATGTGAAGTAGTACGAGCTGAAGTTGAAGAGTTACCTTGTCTGCATCGACTTTCCCTTTGACAAACTCTGACCTCCAGAACTGCAAGGCCTGTTCCAGAGTAAGACCAATGCCCTTGAGGAAGAGGCCGTACTGCATGCGCCCACCGTGCCGAAGGTGGTGGTTTTCTCTCAGTGCCTTGTGGAGATGCCTCATACACAGAGGAAAGGACTTGCCCGAGAGCTGGTGAAAGTGAAGAAAAGAAGAGTGGTTGTTGCAAATGGCTCAATTTATAAATTAGCCAATTTTAATGTGCAGACAGCAATCAATCACCTAAAAAACAACATACACAGAAATCACAGGTCCACTGTGAACACGAAACGACCATGACATAATCAGTCAATAAAGAGAAATTGAAAATGTACAATTATGTGTCACAAATGATTAGGACAAAAACTCACATTTATATGGAATAGACCATTTTGCAAGAAGTAAACAAAACTGGTCCAGAAGCACTTCCTGTTTCAGTTTTTTAACACTACATAAAAGCTGGGATAAAATACAACCAACAGAACATATAAAACTGAATCAAAAAGTTAAACCAACATCTTTGTTTGAAAGAAAAAGACTAAAGAAAGACTAAAGAAAAAAGATTTTTTCTTTACATGTGAAATAAAGAAAACGGTTAAAAACTGAAACAGGAAGTGTTTCTGGACCAGTGTTGTTTACATTTTGCAAAATGGTCTATAGCTTTATCGAACCTGGTTAGTATGTGGTAAAATACTGATATGAGGATTAAAACCAGAGGCACTGGTTAAAAACCCCTTTGTTTTAAATGGAAATGCTTTGATTACAAGAGATTTCAATTCATCCGATAATGTTCAAGTAAAGGCAAAAAAATGAAGGACAAAATTTGCATGTGCTGATGAGCCACTTAATTGGAACAGCAACTGGCCCAGAGATGACACCAACAATTCAGAAACAAACACACACACACACACACACACACACACACACACAAACACACACACAGAGAGAGAGAGCTCTCTTCCTTAGAAACATCACATCGCATGCACATAAGTAGGACATGCTTAATGTCCTAGTAACTTGAGAATTCCGGAAAAGGAAAACTTTAACTTGAGCAAAAGTCTCAAGTGCCAAATATAAAGTAAACAGCGGTCCAGGCTACTGAGACCAAATTAAATTGTATGCATCACAATTTTGCTCAATATTGCTTTGCATACATAAACATGCATATATACAGATAGATAAATACATTTAGAGAAATAATGCAACTTTGTCAAGTACTTACTGAATCAATCTGCTCCAGGGAAATTTTCCCAATGTTCTTCTGAATGCTATAGTCCTGACCCACATAGGCATGGCTACAACAAAGAATAAGGGAACAAATGATGAGAGCCAATTACAGTGAAAATCACAAGGTCAGAGTAGAAAACTGACTAATACGCCCATCATTATTCAAATGGATTCCTGTTTTCTGGTGAAGGAACATAAAACACTGCACAGCAAAAGACATACCTTCAAACAAAACAGATTCTGCAAGATGCAGATATGACACCTGCTTAATAACGATATAAAATTGATGAATCTAATGTTGGGGACACACTTAACGACTAGCTGAAACATTCTAAGACTGAACTGAAGACACTAACATGGCCCTATCTTGCAGCACAATTGACTTAGTACACCGACGCATGTATTATTGCTATTTTGCACCCGACGCACAGCGGGCTTTACCCTCCACGTCTGTAAATTAAGGAATGAACTTGCGCCCCCGGGGGCGGTTCACCGAAAAGAGGCGGCGTGTTCCGGCGCAAACGTTCCCTGATGCTATTTTGCAGTTTCAGAAAACAATTACGCAAAAGACCAGGAAAAACCTAGTCTAACGTCAGTGGCACGTTATTCTGATGTTATTTTAAGGGCCCATGCTTAGCTATACTGTCCACAAACAACACAGTTTGCTTCTCTCATCTACACAGACATAGCCGTTCCCATTTTTGCAAACCATATAATTATAAGGAAAAATATTAGCACACGAGGGAAATCATAGAGGTGTCCATGAAGATGTGAAAAAATAGGCATAAATCTACCTAAGCGTAAGAAGCACACACAGGAATGGGACTGATGCAAAGAAACAGATCCTTTAGGTCTGGTCAAGTCACCTATATTTATATAGCGCTTTTTACAAAGCAGTTTAACCACGAGCAGATCTAAAATCATAGTCCAGCTTAATTAAGTGATGGTTCATTGGAGAAAACTGTGATGTCATCGTCTAGCTCAGTTCAATTCTCATATAATGGTGTCAATGAATGAAGGCAGATCAATAATATTGTTGAATATTAAGTGTCCCCAACCAAGCAAGCCAAAAGCGACAAAGGCGACTGTGGCAAAGAACCCAAACTGGTCCTACCAAACACTGCCTCATCCACTGAGGCTGTGTGTGATGATATGAATAATTAAGCATTTCAAGGTCCTGCTCTTTGCACATTCCCTCACTGTTCAGCTCCACGCCGGCCCTTCACACCCTCTTATCTGGCCTGTCCAGTGCTGACAAAAAGTAAAAGAGTCTACTAGCCAATCCTCCGCAGTCACAACTGTCGCCTCTATAGACACATCCAATTAAATGCTCTCATTCAGAGTCCATCAAAAAGCAAATGAATTGACTGCTGGGAATGCTGCCATTGTTTCCCTTCATGCGAGCAAATGGAGGGACACGGTTGTCCATGAAGGCGACGTGGCCAATGACGGAGAGGCCCAGCTTTTATCTACATTGGTATCCCCGCTTGGCTGCAGTCAAAATGCAAGCCCAGGTTCACTCATGGAAAACACTTGGTGCATCATAATAGGACTATACCAAGACCATTACCGAAATGGACTGAATAGAAATGAGCAAGAGATAAAGAAAAGCAGTTGGAATAACTTTGGGTGCCGGCTGGCCTTGAATGGACCATTTGATCTATCCTCAGTAGGCCAAGGAAATTGAAAAACAACTGTGAAAAAATATTTAATTGAAAACATTTATAAAGAAACAAAAAAGAAAAGCCCCATGTGGATGTGTGCAAAGTTACTGCCTTGAATTGTAGCAGCTGTATTAATCACAGTGCCATAAAGAATATAGTTTTATGTAAGAAGAGATGAACATTTTCTACGTCAATTACCTGAGGTGGCTCAAAAGAGGCTGGAGTCGTTCATCAGACTGTACCGCTGGCAAGGACCGTGCAGTCATCTGCAAGAAAAAAAAAATTAAAAATAAATTATGGGTAGAGTTTAAAGTAATTTTACATAGGGCTGGGAAACGATTAATCGGGATTAATCACATCCAAAATAAAAGTTTGTGTTTACATAATATATGTGTGTGTGATATATCACGATTAATCGTTGCCCAGCCCTAAAAGTAAATAAAATAAAGAGTCAATAACTGAAGCATGAACTATGAATTTATCCAAACAGCATAACATGCAATATTCCAAAAGGTAATAAAAAGTCCCCAATGATCAGGAAGAGTTTTAGATGTCCAAAAGATACATAAAAAAATTTTTACTTCCAAAGCGAATGAACAAAAAAAAAAAGTGAAAAAGTCTTCTTTAGTAGTTGAAATTGTGTCAAAACTATTTCAATTCTCCTCATTTTTTTTCTTTTCTTTTTTTTCTCCAGTAAATAATTGTTTTTAAACATGTCTACCACAAGCTCATAAATCAACTTTGCCACTAAAATCGCAGGATATCGGTTAACTGAAACAAAACAGAGACAATGATGAAGAGACGTGGAGGTCTGAGGATGATCAAGCTATCGAGACTGCAGTGAAACTGCAGCGTAGGCAGCAAATGTTCCAGTCCAATGACCACAGACACACAACCTTTAAAACTAAATCATCCACCAACCAACTCCACAACACTGTTTCATTAAAACAAATGTATCAAATGATGACATTCATGGATTTAGAGGAATAAAAAGGATAAAAGCTCAGCAGCAGAAAAAAAAAGCTCAAATAAAGAGTGCCAAGACTTGTGCCAGGGTTTTCACAACTGTCATGTGGGTCATCCTTCTCAGTAGAATGAAGGTAGCATGACCATTTTTAATTAACGTTTGTGTTTTTTGTTGAGTGGTTACCTATATGTTCTGGTAATGCAAAACCACAATTTTTTCTTTTACTTGGTTTAACACGAATGAGGTGCCCTTGAGCAAGGCACCTAACTATCAACTGCTCTGAGTGAGCGTGTGTGTGTTCACTACTTCATACTCCTTAATGTGCTCATCTACTTGGATGGGTTAAATGCAGAGGACTAACTGCCATACTTGGCCTTCAAGTCACATCACTTTTCATTTTCTCTCAGTGTAATGCCTAATAAAATAGTGTTTATAAGCGATGCTTTGTTTTTATTTTTATAAAAATATAAAAATTAATTTTTATTCAGCGTGTCTGCCCTTTTTGTTCAGATCAATGCAAAAATAAGACCAATTATTTGTAGTAAAGTAAAATTCTCAACATTTCAGATGCAATGGTGGTCCGTGGACACCACCTTCACACTCGAGGAAGCAGACCCAACTGGAGTACCACTTGGAGGCCTCAAAGTCTTCCTAGCTCTCCTAGGAAAACATATAAATACATATATATATATATATATATATATATATATATATATATACATATATATACATATATATACATATATACATATATATATATATGGGGATGTTTAGGACGCCATGATGGACAGAGGCCAAGGGGCAAAAATTTTGTCAGGATGCCTGGGTCTATATATTAACAACTTAAATCCAAACCACATATCATTGGAGATAAAAGCTCAGTGCAAACTCTTTGTCAGATGGGAAGCAGCTTTCAATTTCATGCTCATTTAATGAGACACTCCCAGTAATGTCTAGTCTCTGTCCTCCATGGCCATGAGAAGCCATTACAGAAACACACATCGGCCACGACAGCTCACTAACGGCAGAGGGAACGAGGCACAGTCATTACGCCACAACAGCCATGTTGGTGATCCAGATAATTGGCAGGAAATAGAAGTCAGAAGCAGGAAAGTGGCGTAGAGGGTCGCTGTGCTTAGGGTCAGTGTACAGCGCTGCAGAGAGCCAATAGAGAGATGAGAAACATGGTGGCGGTGGCCCTGAGCCAGATCCCTTCTGTCCATTCCTGAGCATGACAATCACTTTCAGTTGAGCCTGTCAGGTATATAAGACGCTGACAGAAAGCTAGATTGGAGCCTGATGTGATTTTCACAAGGTCATACCCATCACTTTACAACTGAAATGCAAAGCAATGCCATTTTGCAAAGAAAGCCAAGCATATTAAAACTTGTTAATATACATGCAGTGCAACCAATACTGTATACTAAAGTTCACAAACTATACATCTTCTCTTAAAATCGTATTTCTGAACATATGGCACAGTAGAATACACTGCCACATGGTAATTAACATTAGACTTTTCAGACTTTTCTCTATTAGCAACTGAATTAAACTTGAAGTAATTATTAAATGGAATTTATACTGTATATCCCATAAAATAATCTGCATCAGCAACAATGCCAGGATTGAACAAATACCAATCGTTTCGGCAGTCAAATTCAGTAGTCATTACTAACAAGATCGTGAAACAAAAATTGTAATACCACAGCAAAATCAAATATGGTGCTGAACTCATTCCTGTATATAAAGTCAAATATTTACATAAATATTAACAAACGCAAGTAACATTGGCGTGTAGCCTTTAAATAGTCCCCCATTAAATGCTATTGCATTCATTTGTTGCAGTAATTAACCAGGTAAACAATAAAAGCAATAAAGAACAAAAACATAAAATTAATTAACAGGTCTGTTAGCCAGTCTTGTTGTAGCAAGTTGTATTCACAATATAAGGTTTGAACAGATATGATATTTTGAATGTTTTTGTCCAGCCAGTTTACATAAGACTGTTTACATTAAAGAGATACTCTACTTTTTTTGGAAATAGGATCATTTTACAACTCCCCCAGAGATAAACAGTTGAGTTTTACCGTTTTCGAAACCATTCAGCCGATTTTCTGATATTTACAAGAATATCTGTAACCAGAGTGTTTTTGGTCTCATTGACTTCCGTAGTAGTAAAAAAAATATACTATGGAAGTAAATGAGACCAGAAACTGTTTGGTCACTGAAATTCTTCTAAATATCAGAAAATCGGCTGAATGGATTTGAAAAATGGTAAAACACAACTGTTTAACTCTGGGGGAGTTGTAAAATGAACCTATTTCCCCAAAAAGTGGAGTATCCCTTTAATGTTTCACCAAGGGCACATTTGACTATGCACACACACAGCTGCATTAGAGAAAGACCACATACACGTGAGTGTTTGGAAGATTGAAAGCCACCTGTCAGTCAATAATGTAGTATGACCAATAGCAGGGCTGCTTGATTAAGGCTTACTACTTTGTGTTAAATAATCGTGATCTTGTATGATTTAAATATACATGTATCTTTCTATACAGGAGACTCACTTGGTTGTTGTGGCCAGTGATCTCCTGGCCGTTCATTTCTATAAAGAGCAACTTGGAAGTCGTGTCAGGTATATATGCTAATAGAAGTTCCCTACTAAAGACTCAACACTCAAGAGACAACAACAGAACATCAATGTGTGATTGAGGTAGTAATAGAAGTACTACTGATTCTATGCTCAAAAGACCACAATAGAACATCTATGTGTGACTGAGGCCGTGATAGTAGCTTCTTGACAGGATGCCGTCACCTTACTCTTATTGTATTGCAGTATTGTATGAAAGTATTGTATTGTATAAGTATTCAGGTAATTCAGGAAATCACTTTGAGAAACTGTTGTAGTTTATTATTTTAATAGTCAGATTAAGTAGGTTGTATACATATTAAGAATTTCGACAACAGAATATTCTTGGGGCTGAAAGGAAACAGACTTATCATATGCTCCCATATACCATCTATCTGTCTGGATTAAACATGTCATTATTTATGGTGTTGACATACTGGATAAAGATATCATTCTATGACAAAAAAAAATGCAGACATTCCTCCACAGAGAGATAATTGCAGCTTCTCCATCAGGAATGGAATTCTCTACTATTACAAGGGAATCAGGACATTATCTCAAAGAAAAAATAAATAAATAAATCATGTCAGTCCCCTTAAAAGAGAACCTAAATTGTTAATTTTCTGTTACTTGACTCTAGCAAATCAGAAACACAAAATGTACAAATTAAACACTTTGTGGAGAGTATGGTGAGACTTCCTTTTTAACTGATTATCATGTTGGTTGCTTGAGACACATTACTAGGGAACAGATGTCGCAATAAAATATGCTTGCTGAGCCAAATAAGAGACAACTGGAAAGACAACTCCCCCATCAGGTCAAAGCAAGGAATGCAAGGACATCCTTACAACAAACTCCAGCTGAGCAAATATAGTACAGTGTGTCCTTTCATACAGAAACAGCATATCTGTAACTTTCTATTTATGTTTGGATACATCACCATCTGACAGCTGCTGAAAAAAAAACAACTTATCAAACATGCCAACTTGAAACTTTAAGCTTAATATGCTAAATTAATTTACTTGAGCTGGTGTCACTTCAGTCCTTCGGATGAGACGTTAAACAGAGGTTCTGACACTCTGTGGTCATTAAAAATCAAAAAGAGTAGAGTCCCTGGCATCTTAGCCAAATTTGCCTATCGGCCTCTGTCCATCAAGGCCTCCTAATCATCCCCATATATTCACACACTGATTGGCTTCATCACTCAGTCTCCTCTCCACCAATAAGCTGGTGTGTGGTGGGCGTTCTGGTGCAATATGGCTGCCATCGCATCATCCAGGTGGATGCTGTACATTGGTGGTGGTTGCGGAGATTCCCCCCATCTATGTCAAGCACTTTGAGTAACCAGAAAAGTTATTTATTAAATTATTATTTTATTATTGTACGGAAGCTTGTTTCCAAGTTAGAATTGCATTACATAGTCACAATTGAGTGCAAAGTCACAATTGCAAATGTATAAATAACACGCAATTCTGACTTTTTTTCCTCAGAATTGCAAGTTTAAATCTCAAAATTCTGAGTATTGTACACAATTGCAAATTATATTCAGAATACTGAGATATAAACTTAGAAATACTTAGAAAAGTACAGAAGCCCTAAGAGGCCATGGATTATGATTATTTTTCTTTATTGCTTTCTCGTGATCTCGAGATTCTTGTTATCACGACTTAAAAAAAAAAAAACTAACCGCAACACCAGTGTATAACTATCTAATGAATGAACTAGTATAATTATTAACTGATATGGATAAATATAAGCAAAAACTAATTTTGAAAATGGGAAAGCATCTCAAGTAAGTATTGTTAAATCAAAATTGGTATCACAACCGCAAAACCAACAGACTTTAAATAAAAAAAAATTAAAAATAAAGAGTTACTTTAAATCCAAACAAGCCTTCCATATGAAGATGTCATACAGACACATGAGCTGGCTAAGGAAAATGTGAAATTGTCCAGACAGGAAAAGCTATTAAACGAACGGGTCCAGATGGTGATTCAACGGTGATGAAACAAGACATAATTGAGAGGCATGCTATGCAGGGATCGCACTTGTGTACACTGCTAGAGGCTACGCAAAATGGCGAGAAGACAATGCAGCTAATTTACATTGAGTTCCTACGGAGGCTTGTTTGGCTCTCTGAGGAGTGGAGAGGCTAGTCACTGCATTTTGCTTGTTAGCAAAAGTGCCAACAGCTGATGCGTAAGGAGTCTGCAGATCTATAGTTTAGGGAAGGTACAGTCATCGCACAGCATCATGAGCGCAAGAGGCCAATTTAACAAGATTAGCAGCATGTAGATTTGCATACTGATATACTGAGCAGGTTTTGACGATGTAAAGATTACTGATGAGATTGACACAGGCTTAAACATACTAATACAAATGTACAAATGAAAGGGGGAGATGTGTATTGCAACAAAACCTACAGCAACAGGTTTTATTTACTATGCAAAAAAGAATGCATAGAAAAAAAAAAGCTAAAGAAAATAAATGCATACTGAAATTGTCAACTAAACTGTCAACAAAATTTACAGCCTTGCCAAAAATTGTCTGCAAAATTTTCATTGCATTATGAAAATAAATATATAATTAGATGCTTAATAGTTGCAACGGCTCAACAACTTTTCTTATGCTGAGATCATGAGAAGAGGTTTTTATACATATATAAATAAATATATAGTATAAAATCTATAAGATGCAGGTAGCCACTTGTCTCCTTCGCTTGACATGCTGATAGGCAACAAACTAACACGTGAGGAACTGTGATATCAGCAACAAATTTACATATAATAGTTGATTGGACAGTAGTCTCACGTGAAATGCATGCGGAGCGTTATCCATCGACAGGAACATCCATAAGAGCAGTGATTCTCAACCTGTGCCCATCAAGAATGCAAATGCAGCCCACAGTATGCCAAACACATTTTAAAAAAAATTGATTCCATTTTTACTTTACTTTTTTTAATTGAGTAAAAATGGCTTAAACAAATAAAAGTTTGAACTATCTGGCTATCTAGCCTCTGTTTTGTTTGAAAATACTCTAAATGTCAACAAGAGGTCACGTCACCCGACATCGCTTAGAGCGCCTTTAAGCAACACAAACATTTTTAAGTAAAAACCTATGTGGGTAGGCTTATCCTACCTACACTATATTAAGCCTACATATAATAATCTGGTAAACTACTTATACAAATAAAATTGAAACATTAGCAACAGCACTTATAATATAGGCTGAGGGGGAAGTCAAATGTACAACTTGTAACGAGTGGAAATAAGGTGTGGCCCCTTTAAGAGCTGCGTGTCCCTGTTGAACTATCGGCAGTATTGTATTGTATGTGCCGTGCGCCTCGAACCCCCCTTTTGCTGTCTATGTGAAGTGAACACACCATGTATGAAAGTATGACAGACAGTTAGGCTAGTTTCCCAGGAAAAATAACAAACCGGGAGATAGGGCTAAAAAACGGGAGAAACACGGGAAAACGGGAGTGTTGACAGATATGAGGCAAGTTATTGTTAGAATAGAGCTGGAATTTCGAGGTTAGCACGCTATATAGCTGGTTGTCAATATTGATGCACTCCACTCCGTTTTGACCGCCTCATGTTTGGTTTCTTTTTTTTTGCCGTCTCAAGCTTGTGTCGGCTCTCTTGCGTGAGAACATCGTGTCTTGTGTCATGTTCGCAATGTTCAATTAGCTGACAATTAATTTAATTCAATCAAGTAAATTCTTGTCGACAATTAATCGATTAACCGTTTGCATCCCTACTTCAGAGGTAATATCAAAACCCGACAAGTGGATCATTGTAATGTGTGATTACAACCCCATTCACATAAAGGATTCATTTTAGAAGAAAAGTTACATATAGCACCTTAAAATCTGATTGGTTTACATTGGTGACATTATATGTAAATGAGACTTGCACTTGGACAATTGTGCGGCCCAGTGGAAAATAGGTTGATAACCACTGCATTAGAGGAACTGTCTTTCTTGCGAGTTGTTTTTGTTTTGCTCCTTCAGATTTAAGTTTTTTTTTTACAGAGAATCATTAAACACTAATATATATATACAGTATATATATATATATATATACCCTCTACTTTGGGTTTAAAAGGGAGAAATTGGACGACTGCCATTTCATACAATTTTATAAGCAGCTTACAAAAATACATTACTGAGAGTAGAAACTCAAAGCAAACCTTATGAAAGAATCACATGGTTCATCACATGAGAGAATGGCTTAATTTTCATGTCTTAAACGTCTTTATGTGGCACAGCTGAAAGAGTCAAAGACCTTGGAGAAGACAAACCTCTCAAAACCCATAAACCTGCCACAACAATAACATTTATGTGAACGGGCAGGCTACTCTGTGCAAGCTGCTTAAAGCCTGAACAACCACGCTACGAGCTATAAATGTTTGGATTCGATGATAACGTATTGAGCAGACCTTTCTGCATGTTCCTGAAGATGGATCAGTGTAAGCCATATATCAGAAACCCCACTGTTGCTTTCATAAATCCCCAGATAGGCCAAATTGAGTGTTGGATTAGCATAGTCTGCAGCGAGGCTGCAAAAGTCCTTTCCCCTTTGTTGGTGGAGACATCCACATCTTGATAAGCAATCAGCAATACCCAAACTGACAAGATTAACTGGAACCAATGAGGGGGAATCTGACCAGCAAAGATACAGAGATGAAAGATGCATGTCTAAAACGAGGCAACGAGGTTTAAACGATTTACAAAAAAAAAATAAATAAATAAAAAAAATAAGCATTTTTACTTAAATGTATACTTATCTTGAAATATAAGGCTGTAGCCGTCTAGTACTCTAAAATGCATTTGAGAAAATGCAGAATTTGTTTAGTCCCTGCACTCTTTAGGTAGGCTACATTCTAATTTACCATTATCTAGCAAATCGTCATGGATTAATACCAGTAATTTCAATAGGAATCTACTACAACCAATTAATCAGGAATTTTCACATGAAGTTGAAAGATTTCTCAATGCAGATTCAATGGTATTATGGGTTCAATTTCTGCATGGATTGAAAGCGCTTTGTGTGAGCTGAGCTTCATACATTATATATTGAAAACAGACAATTAACCTTCACTAGTGTGATCACACCTTTATGCTGTGACTTTTCCCGCTTTAATTAAATCACAATGATGATAAATAATTGTTGAATATTACCGTTCTCAAATTTTTTTAATAGAATATAATGCAACCGGTATAACAATACTAAATGTAATATGATTTGTTTACCTAATAATGTTAGACAATTTTGCTTTCTAACATTCAGTCCCAAAACATTTGGGGTTGAAACAGGTTGAAAAACCTCATAACTACATTTGAGCTTGATTTTGGAGTAATGTTAGTTATATAGTAACAATAGACGCACCTGATCATATATTAAGCCACAATAATCATTTTTTTAAATTTATTTAATATATATTCCCAAATAGTAGCGGATCTACACTAACCTGCAATTTTTGCTGGTTTCAAAACAAGCTGGATAGGACCTGTCATTGAAATATATTTTCTGATAAACTCCTGTGATCCACAGCTACTGCGAACACATTGTCTTGCGACTTGCATAGCATGACTTGACAGTCGAACGTGGACATTTCACTAATTTTGGATGCATCAACGTCACATTTGCATAGGCCGTACCATCTGAATTCATGATTGGTTGACTGCCAAATTAAAATCTTAAACAGAACGATAAAATAACATTTTTAACCTGTTAAGAGTAATTTTTTGATTACTGTTTCTGTTCAGATCGTTTAAACTTTATTTCGTTTTCATTTTTATGTTCCTGTTGAAATTTCGTTCCTGACCAGTTTTGTTTCTTGAACCAGTACAGAGCCCTAATTGAAACACAGCTTAATGTGTGTTCTGGAGAGCTCACTCATAGGTGAGATGAGGATTTTGCCCTCTGCTTCCCCATTCTGTTAAAAAAGGCCTAAAAGAAATAAAACCACACGAACACTAGAAACCCACAATGCCTCCAAAGATCTTTAAGAATTATACTTTACAATGAGTTCATTAAATGAGCTGGTTTAAATGAGCAAGGAAAGTTTTAACCCAAAAGGCAAGCACCAAAATTACAATCTTAAGCTTCGCAGGGTCCTTGAGACAGACGCAGATATAATTCAGCGGTAACCTTGGTCACCAGATTCACACTTGCTGTGTAAGCACAATGATCTCAGGCACTTTCAATAGAATACATGTGCTGACTTCAAGAGCCTTTCACACGCTGATTGATTGAAAACACCGGCTTCTCTTGTTAGCGTTACAGAAAAATGTCATTCGATGCAAATTCACTGGAGCTCAGGGACAGTGGCAGAGTTGCAGAGTTGGCGTTAAAACTTGGCAGACCGCTCAGCCAGCTCACTGCTGTGAATTGATGCATGGTGCTGGATCATTTACTTTCCTTTGGTCCGCATAGATCACTGACTGACTTTCCCAAAAGGATTCAGAGTATTTCAACACAAAAGATGCTTTGACGACACTTCAAGGTTTTTAAAACTTTCACATTTCGTGAGGAGACCAGCCCTGCCATCTGAACACTCAGATCAAGGGGTCATTTCTCTTATATAAAAATCTGAACCGGCCAGACTGGTCCAGCAGAAAAAGACCTTCGCACTGAGCCCTGATAAATTCAAAGTACAGCTAAATGTGACATTGCATGGTTTATTTGAAGATTGTTTTAAATTCACTTAAATTAAAAGTTGTTATTGTTTAACACCTATTAATTTTTATTTTTAAAATGAAAGCGTTCAATTACACTGTAATGTTTAAGGTCTATAATTAATGGATACAATTTAGAAAAGAAATCAATTTAATAGAGACATCAGTCTCAGTACAGTACTGATATCAGTGATCCTGGCCTTCATTCAATGCTTGGTAAAAGGATGCCATTAAACAAGTATTTAAAATAAGTCTACGTTGTTTCTACATTGTTTTGGGGATTTAATGTGAAGGAATCGATCACAATTCTTATTAATTACAGAAAAATGTACATTTTTTAAATCGACTGACCTGCACTAATAAAGACATGTATACGGTGTAAAAAATCATAACAGTAATGCCGACAGTTAAATGGAGATTGATGACAAAAGCCTGAGATCTGAGGCAAAGCGGTATGAAAGGAGGTGCGAAAAACTTCAATACATCGGAAATCTGCTAGCGGCAGGTTCATAAAGGGAGCAGATGTCCCATGTTAAAATGTCTGTTTTCACAGCATAAATTCATGCTTTAACAGGTTGGTCCCATGGACTTTTATTGTATTTTTCGATAGGTTCCGAGTGCCTGACAACTGTGAAGGGGATGAATTTTTTTTCTAACTCATTATTTTAGATCGTATTTAGATATAAAAAAAGTATGACAAATAGGGGCGTGGTTAACTTTGATTGACAGCTTGATTGACAGCTAATAACAGGCTGCGGAAAGTGGAATTCTGGAAATTTGACGTCTCGGCCCTGATCTGACAACACATCATACCACCTCTGGATCTTTTCTGAACATTTCACATATTAAATTGGTTGCTCTACTATAAACTGCACTGACCGACATCGTAGGAGTACTTTGCTCCATTTTTTTTCCGGTAAGTGACATTCCACTACAATTTTACGCAGTTAGCACTATTTAGCATCAATGTTTTGTAACATAAGAATAGACTGATACGTCCCACATTGGAGTTTTCTTCAGCAGCTTTTCAGTGAATGTAGTAGCCATAGACTGTAAAAAGTAGCCTAGTCTGCCAGTCGATCTTGTAACGGTACAGATAGCAGAGTCTACTTGGCTGAAGAGGCGCTATGTTTTACATTATATAGCTATTAATGGCATAGTAATAATATTATACCATGATTACTATTGTTAGTAGTTGTATTATGCAGTGTAATGTAGACTGAGACACTATAAAGATGTTTGAGTCTCCTTTAAAGTTGGTGCACTTTCTCTTTGTTCAATTTGCGCACTGAATATAGGTGAAGGCTCTTAATTTTTAAACTCTGCAAAATGCACCAGAATTACGAATTTTACTTTAAAATGTAAAAAAAAAAAAAAAAAAAAATTCTGTGAAACTGATGGTCCACCCATCAGTTTCACAAAATTATGTGGGAAATAATGCTGCACCAAGAACATGGCCCCCTTTCAGTTATCACATATTACATTCATGTTGAACCCAGATGCTCCCTATTCACTCACTCTACTCGATCTGTCCTAGGAAAGATGTGTTGTGTCCGAATTTTGTACACACTGGCATGTACTGTTTGTACTGAGGTGAGTTACTGCATTTATCTAAAATCATCATCATCATCTTCTGTCCTTAAGTATATTCAGTGTGATATGAAAAGCAAACAGTGATCCAATTCCAGCCTCCTTACACTGTGCAGTTCAGTGGCCTTGACTCAATGTGCAACCAGAGCCATGAGGTACTTGAGGAATGAACAGACTGAGTAAACTCAAAGGTTATGTCTCACTGGAGGTCTATTTTACATTTCCCATGATGCCATGATCTGACATGTTCACTTAAGGAAAAACAGTCCGACTGAAGTGAAGGAAGTTGAAGTGAAGAGCAGTGGTTTTTAACCTTTTTGACTCCAATAAAACAAAACTAAATAAGAACCAAAAAAGCATTAAACCACACTGAATATAGCTGCAACCCAAATTATTTAACCCCCTTGACCTGAAAGAAATTTTGTGGTCAGGAACAACATTTATGAAAACAAAAGGCATTAATAAACTTCTTCCTATTATGGAAAGAATATTAATAAACATTTGAATAATTCCGATAACGTTAAGTTGGCGAAAAATGAAAATAGTATGAAACGTGTCAAGTTTATACTTGATCTTGCAGGCTGCTTTTCTCTCGTGTCACGTGACGAGTGCAATCACAGCTTTTGCGTTTACAAAATCACGTTTCATCATATCGCGATATCGCAAATGCAATTAATCGTTCAGCCCTAGTACATGGTGGCCATGAAGGGATGGACATGGTCAGAAACAATGCTCAGGTAGGCCATGGCATTTAAACAATGCCCAATTGGCACTAAGGGGCCTAAAGTGTTCCAAGAAAACATCCCCCACATCACTACCACCACCACCAGCCTGCACAGTGGTAACAAGGCATGATGGATCCATGTTCTCATTCTGTTTACGCCAAATTCTGACTCTAACATCTGAATGTCTCAACACAACCCGAGACTCCATCAGACCAGGCAACAATTTTTCCAGTCTTCAACTGTCCAATTTTGATAAGCTCTTGCAAATTGTAGCCTCTTTTTCCTATTTATAGTGGAGATGAGGGGTAACCGGTGGGGTCTTCAGATTGTATTAATGAGAAAGTCAAATTCAGAGTTCGTAAAAGTATATTGCAAATACCACACAAGCAGCACTTTTGAGTAAATAGTAATTTCATCTATAATGAAATTCTTATGACATATTCTGAAATGGGAGAAAGATAATACAAAAGATATATACAATTCTTAAAGCAATCTTCTTGGCTGAATCCATCAATATGAGTGCAACAGAAAAAACTACATTACATTACTATCATCAACAACAGGCAAAATCCTTCAATTGAAGTGTAAATAATGTCAAGCATGTAGATTCAGCATCAAACCAGAAAAATAAAGATGCTAATAAAACAGCAAAAAATACAATTACCCATTCATACTTGAGCAATAATCCGATGGCGTAACAGACGTATGAGACTGTGCAATAAGATCGTTTGAGAGCCCATCTAAATACTGTCACAGCATACTAAGAGATGGAGCCTTTAATATTTAAACATCAGTGCTTCCCCCTCAAATAATTACAACCCTAAAATATTTATATTCAAGTGCCTTTCAGAAGCCCTGGCTTTTTGTGAGAGGAAAATTGGAAAATTGAAGCGACAACCGCATTTCACAAGTGGGCGGTGTTGAGAGGCACACAGAGTGTGTGAGGCGTTCTTCTTGGAAACATTTCACCTCCACAAAAAGAAAAAGAGCTAACTCTGTACTTTTACTGGCACTTCATCCTTCTTTAACCATCCATCATGCATCACATTAACATCATCTCAAGGATTAAATAGAAAAACTGTGCGTAAAATGTATGCAATAAAAAACTAGTCCAGTCCATAAAAAAAAAACTCCGAATAATTGACACGTTGACACCATTACCATCTAATGATGAGCACCTTTCATAATTCAAGGCACATTTAGCCTACTGTATAATGGCACAAACATAAAATAGATGGATAATTTTAAAACATTCCCTCATTTCCAATGGAACATTAAATACATCACACATATAAAATCCTGTCAATTGTCAACATGTGATTCTCATAAAATCTGTGATATGAGACGCCTGTGCACCAGAGATATTTATAAAATAATTATTGCTTTGGCACTGTGGATCTGTTTGTACAAAACGTGCCCGAAGGCTCCATTCTTCCCTAAAGATGGGAAACTACTTAAAGTGCTCCCTGTTCTGCATTTAAGCGAGATGGGAGACACGGAAGACTACAAGTGGAGCTTTGATAAATGCGTGGAGAGCTCACATCATTACATACAAGACAAGACTTGCCGACAAGAAACCCAAATCAATCTTGTTATCTGGATCCCACAAGGAGGTCATCTCTCTCCTCCAGCATTCATCAGGACATTTGGCACAACACAGAGTAGGAGAGATCTCCAGCCTGGCATTACACAATCATAAATCAACAGCAGAGCCCCACTGGACTGCGAACTTGTGGGTAGAACGTGAAAGAATTAAAAATATAGTACTTGATGCGCTTTCAATTACATATTTCCTCCACAATGCCTCAAGATCCTTGGTGGAAAAAAGCCAGTGTAAATTTATACAAGTGCTGCCTTTCCAGTTTGATGCCATTAAACAATGCAGAACCTTCTTAGTTTCTCAATGTTATTTGGCTGGTGTTCCAGATTTTTTTGACTTTTTACCCACAATTAAATTTCATAATTATAATTACTTTTTGTTAGTATATTTGTTGTACTGTTGTACGACGTACTGTTGAAAAAGGGAATATTTAAGTATAATTTTCATTAGAGATTATTTTTAGCACCTCCTTTGAATTGTTAAAATCACCACATCTGAAAAATACAGCATACACAAAATTAATATCAGACATCAATATGGCTTAGACTTTGCTCATCTATAAAATGTAAAGTTACACGGATGTATAAATATTTTGATATTGTCTTGATGGCTTTTTTTATTGTTATTTGGGAGGGAGGATTGGTTGCCTCACAAAAAATGTATTTACTTATAAAAACAGATCATTCAAAAATTATTTTCGTTAAACAAAAAAAGATGATAATATAAAACTAGCACCTAAACTTTTATTCTAATGTCTGCAGCCCGACAGGGACGTACTTGATGTTATAAGTAACATAAAAACACGCACACACACTTTATATCTGCACTCCATGTATAGTTCAGCAATGTCTTTTGTGTGCGTAGATCCACAGATTTACACAATTGATGCTGATTTGCACTTAAGTTGGATCCTTTCAAAATCATTAAAATGCATTTATCCATCCATTAAATGTCTAGTTATAATTAACAGCTACATGCACTAGCGGACAGCATTATCACATGGCTGCATATATAATTAAAGTTAATTTACAAGCCAACTGATTAATTTCCATGAGGGAATTATTTTATGGCATTTCATTTCAAATGCTTGCCTTAATTAAGATACAATGAAATATTGGTCTATTATTCAGAGTGAAACGGATACTCACTGCTGGTGTGAACCGTATAAAAACAAAAAGAAATCAGAGAAAATCCCCAAAGCTTTGACTCAAGTTGTTATCAGAGTCTCTTCCGTATTGATCAGATAATGAAGCGAGGAATGCATCAGCCCTTCGTCTGGACACACAACAGCCATGCTTGCTCATTAATCACCCGAGAGGACAAGGGAAAAACAAACCTTCAAACTGTTCGAGATGGCCTTTCTGTTACGGAAGCACTCAGCAGGATTGAAAGTTCGACATTGCCATGTTTTCAGCATGTGTCCATCCATCTATCAGCACCTCCACAGCCCTAGCCAGACATGCCAGCTACCGCCAAATGGCTAAAATTAGCCTCTAGATTGACAGCTTCAATTGAATTGTTGGTTGGCAGAGTGAAAGTGCCTGTGTTTTTCTACTCTACCTTGGTGACACTCAATTAGGTCAAGCTTTGGTTTCTAAAAGTGTGTGATGGCAAGCGACAAGGTATTATATTACAACCTGGTGATAAAAGAAACACTTCAAAAACTTAAACAGAAGAACCTGGAGGCACCCGGTGTGGAAAAACTGCTAAAAAGTTAGCGTCTATGGAGGACATTTACAATCGTATCACTTGTGTCAAAGGTATTGAAGGTTAACGTTATTGTGTTACAGTAAATACAATTAATAATAGTAATACAATTAAATAAAATAGTTGCACTGCATTTTTGACCAACAGAAATTAACGATGACATTTTTGGTTGACAGTCGAAAGAGAAAAAAGGTTAATCCCATTCAGTCATCCCGAATTTAATTCATCCAGTCATCTTCGGTTTGTGTATAGTTTCTCTTTGTTTTATAAAGACAAGAACAATTATATTAAAGGGAAAAGATGTTTTAGAACTTATTTGATTCCTTTCCAAATTATTTAAACAGAGTTAATTAAAAACGCATTAACCGTGCCAAATTAATTAAAGTAATAACTCTCGGATGAACGCACAATATTAACTTTCAAATAACTAAAACACTTGTCAGTTTCCCTCTCACAAACACTTCTAAAGATGAAAGATTTTTGCATGCCCTAAATTGCCAATATCTATTTTTAAAACGTGAAACTTCCCACTGTTTCAGTGAAAGACAGTCTGTTGTTTCAGTCTAAAACTAATGAATTGTAAAAAGTTTAGTTTTAGAAATCAAAATCCTGCAAATCAAGGTAAACACGCAACATCAGACAGCAGAGGGAAACTTGGAGCTAGTTTTAATTATGACTCTAAAAATATCATGTTTAATGAGTAAAGAAACACTGACATGTCCAAGTCAGCAAACTTGGCTAGTAATTAAATCTAGAAAACATCCAAAGAACATAACTAATTACCAAATATTTTAATATTTTCTGGAGTACAAGCACCAAATATTACACTTTTTAAAGAAGCAAAACTCAACAATATGTATGGCCGATGGCTATTGTAAGAGATCTTCAGGCACGTTGATGGAACGATTACTTGCCCGGGCTAGCGCTGCAATGTGACTACATTGTACATTTGTAGAGAATGTATGTGTGTTTTATGTCATTCAAGTTTAAACATTTGGATTCCTATGATAAATTAAGCATTGTTGTTGAAACAATGGCGATTTAAATATCACCAAGATAATGTCAACTGACAAACAGAGGTGAGGTTTTGTTATTATTTGCCAGCAAAAGTGTTTCATTACTTTCATTAATTTACATTGGTTTCATTGCACCCATTCACTAATTGTTGGTAAAATGCTGGTAAAAATCTGGCCTGACCAGCAAAAAAAAAAAAATACTATTGAGCCTTGAAAAACACACAAAAAATAAATCATAGGAACAGCGAGAAAGTCAAAAAGCTTTAAACCAAACCTCATTTCCAATATGACAGAAAAATAATTAGTGAGATGGGGAAGTCTTTAACATGCTTTATAAGGCTCGGGCTAATAATAATTTACATCAATGGACAGTCTCATTATATTAGAGGTCTTATTTTCAAAGTGTTGAAAATTTGCCGAGCAGGCCGCTTCATCCATGATGACTTTTGAACAAAGAGAGGGAATTACATTGACTTTGATGGAAATAGCGCTTTAAATGTCGGGCCATAAGCCGCAGCTCAGCTTTGATTAAGAACGGATTCCCATGCCAGACGTTCTGTTTGTTCGTCATGGACACAATTAACTCTACATGACTACCTTTGTATTTCGCCACGTTTAGCTGGCTGGTGATCGCTTTTTTGAAAATCGAACATGACCCGTGGCTTTTAAATTGTAATTGGCCAGTTGCTGCTTACCTACCAGGGGAACTGTTGAAACTTTCAGACAAAACTAAGTTTCAGCAGTTTTTTTTAATAAGTCAATGAAACAAAAAAAGTCAATTTGCAATGTCTACCATCAAGACACAGATTAAAATCAT
This sequence comes from Cyprinella venusta, assembly GCA_038021265.1. Taxonomy (NCBI): domain Eukaryota; kingdom Metazoa; phylum Chordata; class Actinopteri; order Cypriniformes; family Leuciscidae; genus Cyprinella; species Cyprinella venusta. The sequence goes on along the minus strand of CM075869.1, from coordinate 26,296,436 downwards.
TCACAGAGCTATTAATAGGCCTTTTGGATGTGTTCGATACAGAAAGAAAGGACAATAACCAGGAGAAAAAGAAACTGGACCCACAGCAAAAAAAAAGAAAGAAAAAAAAACCTACTACACGGTGGACATTTAAGATATAGAGGGTATGCATTGACGTCATTTTCCAGCCGGAATGCGCCTTCCGCCGAATTGAGTGACGAAACTGCGAAAACACCAGTAAATAAAAACGATTATCAGTTTAAACTAAATATAGTGTTCCTTACAACTTACCAAAGATCCAGTGATCCATGGATATTGACATTTATAAGTGCCTGATTTCGACGCTAGGGAAATCCATAAAGCAAATTTGCCCATGACTGCTTTATATAAATACAATATAGGTAGGTCTAAATCCAGGTTTCAATGTTATATACTTTATATATCATTATATATTATCCATCCCTAAAACTTGTGTTTAGGTTTGTCTCAGTGTTTATATAAAAACAACCAATTATGCAGAATATAAGATGGTAAATATTGAAATGATGACTTGTATGATTTAACCCCAAAATTCAACATATTGACACAATATGATAACTGCTGCCTGGAGTCCGGTTATTTCTGTGATTTGCAGCGATCCATTTGCTTCTCTTTTCTGCAGCTTTCAGCAGTCTGTATATAGTATACCTAGTCAAATCTATTTGTATGGTCAATCGCAAAGCTCTTTCCCTTTTCAGATGCGTGTTGTGTTTTTCGCAGCTGACATAATAAATATCACACTGAAAATGAACGCTGCCACTCAGTGGGCATAACAGCACTAACTCCGGCCGATGGTGACATCACGTGCTTAGTACCCTCTACACACATTTATGACTTGTAGTTTTCAACAATTTTACTGATGTTACCAAGATTATACGTTTTTTTCTTTCTATTTTGATTTACAGAACCTCATCCACTGTATGTTAGCCAGCTAAATAACATTATCTTGTCAATTTGTGCAAAACAACATAAAACACACAGTAAATATAAGTACAAAAATGGTTTAGAGCCAAAGTTAGAAAAATCTGATCAAGTCAAGTCATCGTTTAGCTCACGTAAAAAAGTGAAAAAGAAAAAAAAAAAAAAAAACGGAAAAGGAAATGAACGCATACTCTCACTTTTGGAAATATTCCCCACCTGTAACAATTGCTCTACAATGGCAGGTCTACTAAAATGGTCCTTCAGAGCTACACTAGGTGATGCCCGGTAAAGGATTTTCAACCGGGCAATTGATTTCAGAGTCTCTCTGGAAATGATTTCGAGTATCATAAAAGACTCTTTCCAGGCCTGATTTATGGAGTCAGCAAGAATATGAAGATTGACACATTTCATTTTCTTCCAGCGTGGCCATCCCGAACGGCATCAAAAAGAAAATGTGCAGGCAGCATATGTTTTCATTAGCCAGGATGAATTAATGCGCAAGCTTATAGAGCTTCAATGTACTGGCAGGAGAGAGATTGTTGTTTACTAGCGGTATCTGTTCACTGCTTCGGTTGGACAAGAGCTTACAGGATGATAATTCAAATGACTTTTCTCAGAGAACATTCTGCCGAAATAAAACCCCATCCCACCAGCTGTCCAAATGTCTAACAGATTCACTCTGATGGCCAGTCTTGATGAGATGGCATGTAGATGACAAAAAGCTGAAAAATAATTTACCATGCTGAGAAAATCTTCTTAAATTTGCATCATCCATCTATGACTATCATAATATCCAACATTCAGGTGTGTGACACAAAACTCAGAGAACTGTGTAAAAAAAAAAAAAAAGTATGGCACAGTTCCTAAAACATTTTCAACTAACACACAGTGTTCAATTCCAGAAGTTCAAGAACAATTTATGCAAACTACATGCCAGAACTAAATGCACAAAGCCTGTCTCTTCTCCACTTACCAGTGATCAACTGAACACAATTGCTCCCCGGTTTCAATTAAAATGCCCAATTAAACCCGGGCTGGGCAGACTAATGTTGTTAAGTAATTCAAGTTCACAAAGCTGCCTGATTTATTATTGTTCCCAATATCCTGCGCACATTTTAATTTCTCCAGTTATAGCAGCAATTATACATGCTGCTGCATTGTTTACCATCACAGAGACTCTCATTCGAATCTCAGATATTAATGGAGTGAAGATGACAAACAGGCGGATATTACCTTAACAGCATCACACTGTTATGCCAACAGATTGAATATTTAAATGCGCTTCATATTTAGAGTGTTATTTTATACATAACCTCAACAAGATAATGGGAGAACTCATGCTCATCAAAACCTTTATGGAAAAACAGATCACTGTAGAGCTTTAAACCTTGTGCTTTACCTTCACAAAGTAAACTAATGGAAATATTTTTCTCTCTCTTATTCTCAACAAGGCTTACATTTATTTGATAAAAAAATACAGTAAAGTAGTAATACTGTGAAATATTATTACAACTTAAAATAACTTTTTTCTATTTTAATACAGTTTTCAAATCCCGTGACGGCAAAGCTGAATTTTCAGCAGCCTAACTCCAGACTTAAAGGTGCATTATACAAGATTGTTTCGCAATCAGGGGTCGCTTACAATAACAAAGGCGTATATTAAAGACGTATATTCCGCATTAAGCGGAATTATGGATCTTGTCGTCAAGCTGATGGATCTTTTATGGATGAGTGAATACACTGATGTTTTTAAACTTGACTGTAGTATGAAGCAGGGCACGATTCCTAGACGTATACCAGCGCCACACACAATGCGAGTCCCGCGGATATAAAGGAATAAGGACATTTAATTCTACCGAACTACACGCTGAATTATTCAAACCTGGCGGAAACCGGCGGTAGCGGATATGACGTCATTGACTGGCGACTCCTCACCCCTAGTCACACGCCCCATTTCCTTGGTTAAAAACAGCAATTTTCTCACGAATTACAAATAGTTATAATAGTTATAGTTCAATAGTTATCCCAATAAACATTTGGGATATTGTAAATGATCAACTAAACAAAATATATAACATTGGCCTAGTGGTTTTGGGATATTTTACTGCAAAAAATCCTGCATATTGTATATTTAAGTACCACATTCCTTGCAAAATCTCAAATTCATAGTTTTCAGTCACGTGATTGGCGCAGAGACCGCAGAATACACAGAACTGCAGCACATCTAAAAAGAGCAAAAGTGTGTGAACGATATGCACATTTTTGAACTTGTGATCCAAATACAGCACCTGCTGCAGAATCTCACTCACATTGAATTTAGTCTTTTCATAACACTCACATTTGATTAATTTAATGCATTCTTGCTGAAAAAAATATCTTGATCCCATACATACAAATGTAGCATATTCAGTGCAGTACCTAACAATTTTCTTATTCGAAAGATTAAGCCTGTATGATCCTGTGTATTTTTTAATGTTTGTGCAGCTGAAAAGACAATAAGTAAGCAGCAAAGCTCACGTTCCACGTCAAGCATGAAAAGACCTCAATGTGCTGTCAACTGGGAATCTCCTGACACACATTACATTTACATGTGTTATAATATGATGCAAGGGGAGAAACTCAATGGCAGGAATATAAACAAGCCTTGTTTTTCAAAAGGATAATAGCATATCGCAGGGAAGCACATTTTGCTGCCATTTGGCAGGGTTAAGGGAAAAAATAAAATCGAGTCGCCTCCACGGTGGGTGCACCAATCTTGGCAGGAGCTAACAGAAAAGCTGCTTTTGATTTCCTGACCAACAACCCTCCCCGTGACCTCCTCCGTCTCCTAGCTGCCTTTTAATCTCCGTCTGAGGGTGGAAATGACCCATGACTTCTCAGTGTGTGCCATCAAGCACTTTACGCTAAGCCTCTCCAAAATATCATCTCTGACGCCCACTCTTCCACACCTTAAAGAAAAAGCAATCTCATGACTGCTATAACCTCCCCATCGCGTTATCTTTCTAGTCATCTAAGACCACCTTAATGCAGCTCCCCCATCAACTCTAACTGTGAGCTACAAGCTTCATTTCTGTAGCTTACAATAACTCCCCACAAACCCTTCAAAACATAGCAAACCTTTGAATTTTAGCAAAGGAACACAAAAGGTGGGGTTGTAAATCATTGAATTCTGAGAGAATCTTAAACCATTCCCAATCTGGAATAAAGTAACATCCTCACGATAATGCCTTCTTTTGGGTCATTTAAAAAAATTGGAGTGGTCCAAGACCTTAGGACTTTTGTCGCACTTGAACCATGAATAAAAAAAATACTCAATTAAAACTAAAAATGCTAAAACTTTACCAAAAAAAAAAAAAAGATTTTAGAATATGTATCTACATGTGTATCGGAATGCCTACTGAAGAGAAAAACTGTACTGACTTTAAGACCCAGCGGAACAGCTCATTTGCTCTTCATAGACCTATAAGGCCATTAGTGGCAAGAATTATGAAATATATATATTGTTTTTTTTCCACAAGAGGTCGGCAGAGACACAAATTGACCGAATGTGAGATATTTTGAGTTGATTTGAGCTGGTAATTGCATGTATTGGAGAATGTGCTTAAATTATATTACTTATTGATAAATCTAAAAATTCAAGGGTACATAAACAAATAGAAAAATGGAATTACATAAGCTTTCTGGACCAAAAAAGAAAAGAAAGTATAATTTTAGGCCTTCGGGTCATTTTGACCCACGGGGGAAAGTTTTGTTACATGATGCGTGGAGTGGATGAAGGGTTAAAGTAACAGCATAGGCCATCTCGGTCAGCTTAGACAAACTGCCACTTACAAATGAATCTCTATTGATCACTGATTGTCGTGGGAAAGGTCTAAATTTTGTGACTATATACATCACTTGTTAATTCCCCAGTGTGTCATTGGACCATTTAAGAAGCATTAATAATGTTGAACTCAGAATAACCAAGTTACTTACCGCAAGGGCTTTGGACAGTCTTGTACGGAAGTCATTCAGAACAATCGTGACAATTTCATTGTGGGGAATATAGGCATTGCCATCCAGCAAGTAGACTTTCCTTGTACGCACTAAATCCAGGGCATCCTGAAATGGGACCTATGACACAAAAGAATAATAAGTTAAACATTTTGTTAATAACAGATCATTTTAAATCTGAAGCACATCCATAATATTAAAGTATTACAGCTTATGCTTACTTCACAGGCAGGACAATGGATAATGTTAACAAAATCTCATTTTAGTTTACTTAAGACAAATAAGCCCTATATACTTCAATGATTTGAAGTGGGTCTCTCACATGTCTTTTACAAAGTTTCAGAGACTCGGCATGAAATGGCTTTTCATAACTCTGTACCACTTTTATAATTAGAAAGTTATAATTATCTTACTTTGTAGAAATCATATTCTTCCACTGTGATTCCACTTAATCCATAACTCGAGTTGATGAGCTTGTCCTTTAAGCTTTTCTTTTCGTCTGCACTAACCTGTTAAGTGAAAGGGAAATAAAAATAGCACAGATGACATACATTTAGTTTCAAGAAACTAAAAGAGATAAAAGCAAGGAGAACATTCGGCAGAGAAAAAAGCATTTATCACCACAATTCAGAGAGCAACTTGAAAGAAAAACAGATAATTGAATTATGTAGAAAGGTTATGACAAAACATATCATTTAGCATTTATTCAGTGACAATGGCATAAGCATTTGTTTACAGCTAGAAAACAAGCATTTAGGCACTGATCTGAAATCATATTGCAATGGTTTAAGCGTAGAACAACTGCCCCCTACAGGACTGTATATGAAAACACACTTCCACTGGGCCCTGTTCATGTCTAAAACATCAATGATCATGATGGGATCTTTCAAATTAGAAAGTTAAATCGAGGTTTTAAGAGGGTCAAATACTAAACAATTCCCTTGTTTCAGTTACAAGACAGATGGAAGTGATCTTTCAGTAGCATGTTGGGAAGCTGGAGAATCACAAGAGTTCTAAATCGGATTAGGACAGAAAACAACACCTACAGTACAGATGAGAGAAATAACTATATGTTGTATCTGTAAAAATACACACTTCGAACAATGGTAAAATAATTTTGAAGAGTAGATAAACTTAGTTACTTTTCAGGTTTATAGTTTTGTAATCTAAATTAAAGGGTTAGTTCACCCAAATACGAATCACTTCCTCACCCTTGTGTCATTCCAAACCAATAAGACATTTGTTCATTTTCAAAACAAGATATTTTAATGAAATCTGAAAGATCTCGGTCCTTCCATTGACTGTCCACACAACCATCACTTTGTCATTTTGTAAGATATCATAAAACGAATCCATATGAATTGAGGAGATTAGTTCAACCAGTCTGAAGAGACACAATCGCTTTATAGACCATTTCAAAAGATGTAAACAACACTGGTCCAGAAGCACTTCCTGTTTCAGTTTGTAGCTGTTTTCTTTATTTCACATGTAAAGAAAACTTTTTTAAAGATGTTTGTTTAACTTTTGATTCAGTTGTAAATGTTCTGTTGGTTGTATTTTATCCCAGCTTTTATGTAGAGTTAAAAAACTGAAACAGGAAGTGCTTCTGGGCCAGTGTTGTTTACATCTTTTGAAATGGTCTATATGATGAACGGATTTAGGATTTTAATTGCAATTGACATTTGATTTTGTTATTAAAATGAAGATATTTCTTTTTAATTTTTAATAACATCAAAGTCAAGGAAAAGGCATTCGTTTCAACAGTGAGATTAATATGTAAAATGGACTCACCGTCTCGTACTTCAAATTATTTTTATGCAAAAAGTCAGTCTTGTGCTTTGAAGAAAGGTCATTGAACCGGTAACGGAAAAGATCCATTTCCTGTTGGATAAACCATCGTCTGAGGTCCTCCCTAGAATGAGATAAAAGTCTAAATTTATAAAATTTGCCTATACATGATCTTCATATAGGATTAATAAACATTTAAATGAGCAAACCCCAGCATAGTTGAAGCTATTGTTTCACTTTAACTAAAGGCAAACTCACACTACACAACTTTTGGACTGATTTTGCTTCTGCAAGACAGATTTTATGGCCTGCGTCAAAACCCTTGGACCGCGGCCTAATTGAGTATGTGGTCTCTACAGAACAAAAGTGGGCTTTTCTAAATTTGTGGGTGTTTTCAAGCTTGTGGGTATTTCTATATCACGCAATGAAAATGATGCCCCATACCTGACCCCATCCATAAACAACGGTCACCGTGACGTAAGGAAATCAGGTAACGAGGTTGAAAATGCCAACCGTTTTGGCTTTGCGCAACAATCTGGTAACTCCCATTAATGTCCTGCAGAGACCTATACTTGGCCAAATCGGTGCCTCTTGCGGGCGGCTTTGCTCGTTAAAAACGAGACACGAAGATGACAGATGACAAGAAACCTTGTTGTGTAGTGTGCACCACAGCACCACATCGTGTGTGTGAGCTTGCCTTAAGATTATTAATGTTTCATATACACATAGTCATAGCATTAATTTTAGCACAAATAACAAAGACAGATTAGAGTCACACAAAGATAATTGTCCATTTTAATTTTTGCTTGTCTGTATCAGCACCTCTTAAATTAAGAATACTTACGTCTGACAATAAGCCAAGCGTAGAATGAAATGGGAGATATGGTCTTTTCTTCGTTTCTCATATTCAGATATTCCTCCTTGAATCTTTTGGTCACCCTGGGTTATTAAGACAGATTGTTGATATAATATACATGGAGCGCAATCATTTAAAAACAGTATGCGATGAAAAAAAAAAGAATTCAAAGACAAAGTAATCATAAAATTAATAATTTTTCTATAACTGACAACCAAAGCATCATAAAATAATTAATTTGAGGAGGTGTAACGTATTGGGTTTGGGATAGTTTCATTATAGACTCATTAAAAGTTAACATCAATGACGTAATAATGCCTGTAAAGAAGAAATTTTTTTAACAAAATGTATTCACTTGGCTGGCACACACAAGTGATTAATGTCCGGTGTAGTGTTGCAAATGAAATGTACGCAATAAACATTAAAAATTAAACATAGCACCACAAAATTTCAGCATCACTTTATCCCCGTAGGTAAGCAAGTTAAATAGATAAATACAAGTGTGTATGAAGAATGTGTCCTCACCAATTCCGTCCTGAGTGGGAAGTTCAGACTTAACAATTCAGCTTGCAATTTCTTCAGGTATTGGTCTGAATTTTTCACATAGCTCACACCAAGATTTTCCACAGTTTTGAGCACTTAATTAAATACAGAAATATATATTAGTAGAATATTAAAATAATTCTCATTTAAAAACAGCTGCCCCATGCAAATGACTCACATTTCAACCTCTCCACTGCTAAGGTTTCAAACTCAGTGAGAGAGATGTTGTCCAGCGGAGGCTGTCCATAAAACTGAAGACAGTGATCATACTGATCATTCTGAGAGCTGCCAATCAGCTTCTTTCTTCTGCCTGAAAACAGCATATCCTGGACACACAGTGGTTACAAAACTGGATAATTATACATCTTTTAAAAGCATCATGATCTGATCAATATGAAACTATGAATAGTCCTATATAGCAATGTAATGAGAAAAGAGGTTGACGATCAATACACACAGAAACAGACCAACAATAAAGCTCGCATGCCATACACTGCAACAATAATTTGCTTGAATTATGACTTGATTTATGCTGAGTTAACCAGCTAACATACTAGTTCATAGTTTACAGGCAATATAATTTGTTGTCTGTCAGCAGTCAATGTCCTCATGCGCATTTAACCGTAAAATACGTGCATGCAAAAATGACCATGTGTTTTTACGGAAACACAGATATTTACTAAACATAAATTGCAAAGAAAAACAAACTCACACTTTAAAGCAATCGCTGCTTGTCTCTTCCTGAGCGTGAATCCCGCCAAAGCGCTGACGTCCCAAACAAAGCGCGCCTGACGTCACTCTCTAGTTTCACCAATCATGTTCTGCGTAGGGCTGTTTCCGGGGGCTGTTTGATCATGTGCTTTCCGGTGCTTTCTCATGATGGCGCTTTCTAGAAAGTCTGAATCATTTCCTCGAGTCGGTTCTTTTGAACAGCTTGATTCAAAGAATTGACTAAAGTTCATAAGAAATATTAAGCCTAAATTAGATCCATATCTATGGTTAGATCCACTGGACTAGATCAATCATCCTTTTAGTTTTACATCGCGACGTATTACTTTTCCACGTGGTCTCTGACGTCCCAATAAACCATATTTATGGCATAAATCTGTCGTACACAAAAGTCGTAAACACATTAGGGACGTTTTGTTTGTAACAGTCTGTCAGTTACTTTAGCACCAGAACCGTTGAAAACAGCTCTGGGCACCACCAGTCAAATATTCGGTTCAATCCAAAAAAAAAAAAATTGGGAACAAACTCCATTGATTCATTGAAAAGATTCTAATCAAAAGAACACGTTTTTGTTTGTTTGTTGTTTTTTTTTTTTTTTGAACCCGTTAAGTGAGAATTGCATGATTGAGATCTAGTCTCGTAATAGTTTAAATGTGACTTTAATTTAACTAGGGTGACCATATTTTGTCCTGGTTAACCAGGACACTCTGCCCGGCAAACAGCCTACTCAAATGATACTCGAAGTTTACTAAAGATACCTTATTAATTTCAATACATTTAAAGTAGGTTATGCCTCCTCTGTATGGATAGAAAATGGTTATATTGTTATATGAAAACAGGATATGTCCTGGGAAAACAGGACAGTTGGTCACCCTAATTTAACTGTTCACGTCTTGTCGTGAGCAAACAACCCTATAGCAACAACTAGGGCACACTTTGATAAAAAAAAAATGTTGACTGTTTTATTCACAAACTTATTTATCCTTCACTTTTTTTAATTTTCTTAGCTAGGCTAGGGTTTATTTGAAAATAGGGTTTATTTGAAATGCATTTATGTCTACATAAAACAAACATAAACAAGCTGTTTTCAAGAAAATTTGCCACGTATAATTTGTGATTCCTTTTTAAATATTTTTAATAGTAATTATAAAGCACACAATTGTCCATTTTACATTTTTATGTTTTTTTCTCACTTTTTTTTCTTAAAAAAGTTCTTTCTAGCTTTTTTCATCTTCATGTCTCTAACGAAAAAATGCCTTGCTCTACTTTTTATGATGCATAGTGTATCTTCATTGTAATCAAATAAGAAAGTTTGGGCATATTCCATTAATATTCCACTCCCTGATTGCACTGAACAAGAATATAGGCATATATACTGCTTGTTGTTTCAGGTTCACAAAAAATAGATCATTCTGACCAAAGAGATACTGTACTTCCTTCTCCGACCACACATGCCATTCTGTAAACATGTGACTTATGTGACCAAACCAGCTGACTGTATCATTCTCATCAATGGTTCTTGTGAGAGAACTCATTGTGCTTTCACCTCTCAGGCAGAACGGCTTTATGCTTTCTTCCAGCAGGCCCTGCTAAATCACATCATTTGATCCCTCAGCAGTTTTATGTCCAGAAATTATTTGTTTAAACATCCTTTTAATACCATTGAAGATCCAAAAACAACTGGATCTGTATGTTCATAATTTGTACTTAAAATATCAGCATCAGCCCAAGTTGCTTGATATAGCAGAAACACTTGATCAGTGGGATGTTGCTTTTGGCTTAGACTGCCCTCCATTGGCTATAGACTAGTAATGTTTATATTCTTTAAATATCTCCTCATGAAAAAATATTATTATTACAAAAGTGGCATTATGTTAATGCAGATATGAATATGAACTAAAAGAGAGCACTGGCATTGTTGCAATATGTTATATGTTACAACAATGTTCAACAGGCGGTTCAGAGCTTTCATAGACCTGCTGAGAAATGTAAGTATTTGACACACTAATGTTCCAAAGTTGTGAGATAAAAAAAAAAACAAAAAAAAAAACAAAACATGAAAGTCTGCTATGCTCACCAAGGCTGCATATATTTGATCAATACAATACAAACATAAACACTGTTAAATAGTATTACAATTTCAAAGAATTGCTTTCTATTGAAACATTATAAAGTTTAATTTATTCATGTGGTGGCAAAGCTGAATTTTCAGCATCATTACTCCTTAGTGTCACATAAATCCTTCTTATATGCTGATTTTCTCCTCAGTAAACATTTTTTATTATTATAAATGTTTAAAGGATTTATTTTCAGGAGTTTTTGATTTTTTGATTGAAAGTGTAAAAGAATTTATTTTGATTATTATTATTATTATTGCTGAATAAAGTCTTAATTTCTTAAAAAATTGTTTTGATGGTAGTGTAAGTTTAATGTAAAAGTAAAGCCAATTCAAATGAGACTAAACAGCAGAGGTGTAATTTTGAGTGATACTTCATTTAAAAGAATTAAGTAGGCTAATTTACTCAAGTTCTATTGACACCCGAAGACTGAACTATTACTCATTTACATTCACATTTCACAATGATTTTTTGAAAGTCATCGTGACTAAAATCTTTCCTCTTTGCAAACAATCTAATCAAATTACACTGCGAGCTGAACTTCTAAAGCTAATGACATCTATTTAATTCTAAACTGCATCTAGACTCACCTGATCACAATCGACTCAACTCAAATCTCAACCAAAACCATTTGCTCAAAAACATTTGTTTAAAATCTGGTGTGTCCTCGAACAGTAAAGTCATGCGGGATTCTTTGAGAGACACCTTTGATACTACATATTAATTCTTTTAGCTATATGATCTGTCAATATTTGTTACACCTCTGTGTTTCATGCAGTCAGTGTAAAAGGGCATAGATAGAACACGGAAGTTCAAGCACACAAAAAAATCTAAATGTCAAGCACAGCGAAAGCATTTTATTATCTGCACATTCATTATACGTGGGAAAAAAAAAAAACATAGACTGGAAAAAACACATGCATTTTATTAAAGAAGGGAAGATATGCAAAGATGCAAAGGATTTTAATGCAAATATAGCACACTATTATAATAAATGAGATACATGTATTGGTACGTTGATAAATGCATGCAGATAAAGAGGTGTGCTTGCGTTGTATATTCACTCTTTTGTTTGTTTATGGTAAATGTAAAAGTGCGAATGAATAAAAGGGTAACCAGATTTCTTCAATATGATCCATGCACGATATATACATCAGTCACATAATCATTTTTGGCTCACTAAGCTCTGTGAACTTGCATTTTTAGGAAAATAACAGAACACATGACACTAAAGTGAGACAGCACATTTCTGCAGTAATTTCTCAAAATGCAGTGACTCACAAGCAGGTTACAAATCTTCTTTTGAGATTTCTTTAACTAAAGGAGAGGGGACATAGCCTTTGTTGTTCCTGGGAAATGATGTCTAGGGAAGCCTATAAGTGCTCACCGTGAGTACACTAGAGAGGGGGTAAATGGAGGAAAATGGGGAGAACAACAGCGTGGGGCAGGGTCGTCGGAACAGCTGTAGGAATGATAATGAAACCATGGCAACTGGGTCAAAGGTAGTTTGATAGACCAACAAAAAGAGTCTTGACCCTTCCCATCTGGAAGCCTTTAGATTCCCAGTGAATGAGCACCCAGTGGGCATACAGACACCTGACATTTGAAGGCAAATGTTACTTTAATCTCAATTAAAATATAGCATCATATAGCAAGGTGTATGTTATTTTAGCATATTTGTGTTCTGATGGTCATTAGCAGTGTAATCTAAATTATATAAACTTTCAACATTTTTTCACCTTTGACACAAAAGAAATGTGCAGTTGTATTGAATGTACTCTTAGTGGATTTTGAATCTTAAAGTTTTTTTTTTAATCTGTACCTGCATATTAATAAAATGAAATACCACTTAAATGTAATACAAATTTTCATGACAATGTTCCCTAATACACTTCAATAATATTGTTTTTAAAGGTGCTTTGTTATCATGTTCACTGTCAGTTCGGTAATGGAAAACTTAGCATGCTTTTTTTTTGCAATTTTTGGTTCCAAATTATTTTGTAAAATAAATATTCTCTATAAAATAAAAATGTTTAGTTCAGTGCATTTGCTTTATAGCAAACTTAAACTTCTATTAACTTTTGACACTTTTATTTTTTGAAGTGATTTCACTTCAGCAATTATCTGCTGAGTGTCTTCCAGACCAACCTGAGGTTTAAGTTTAAGTTCAGATCTATATGTTTAAAAAGGATGTAACAGGTTAAAATGTCGGGCTGAACTGTGCAGTTCACACTACATGACTTGCTTTCTGTGAAATCAGGATTGCTTAAGTTTTTGAGCAGTTCACACCACACAACACAATGTGACTGAACAGGAGGTAACGTACTACACGACTTGATAACGACTCCGTCACCCAACGATTCTATCTTGTCTACAAACCACGTTTTGTCACAAAACCACGTTTTGTCACCTTGTTGAATCAATACCACGTAGAGTTAAGGCAGTTCTGAAGGGGGTCAAACACAGTATTAGAATGGTGTTCGTAATTTACATTTAAAGTTAATATTTTAAATGGACTAAATTTCAACTTTATCTTAGCAAATTCGCTTTTAATATAAATATAAACTATAACATTTCATTGAAATCAACATACATGGAATTACATACCAATTCATATATATTTCTCCACTTTCAAGCGGTCAGATTTCAGTGGAAATACATAAATGCCCTCCATTGCAAAATGGCAAAATGTCAAATGTGTCATTTAGCTGGAAATACGTGACACCGTTGGTCAAATCAGACATGCAAATGCCCTTTTAACAATAAAAGTGAAGTGAAAAAAACAAAGGCTAGGGAACAAAGTGAAAGGTCAGGGTCTTATAGTCTTACAAGCAGGTAGGCACATTTCAAACCATACATGAAAGAGGAAATGTGGTTTCACTATATTTCCAAAATTCATGTAGGTATCAACTGATCTTGCCTTGGTATCTGATCTTATTAAATTTATAGTACATGTATTTCCCTTCCTCTTAAGAGCTGCGCTGTGAGCAGGAGAGAACAGTGCTGTGATGTATATTTGAAAGAACAGACTAGCATCAACCAGTCAATTCATGTTTTTCTGTATGACTTTAACATGACTTCAGCTTGATATCCACATCCTTACAGAGGAACTATTTAAAATGAAATTAAATTATTATTTTTTCAATACAATGGCTTTATGAATGTATTGTTGTGGTTTTGGACCATAAAACAAATTTGATCAATGAACTACTCTCATCATGATATACAACATCTAATATTGAATATAATTTACAAAAGTTATTCATTTATTTTACATAATGAAGTATTTTGATATCATTGATGCAAGAACAAAATACACTGTAACCTTGTCCTTGTAAATCACGTGCCTAAAATAGGAAGTGGAGAGGTTTAAAGGTCTCAGAGATGAACAGCCAACATGCCTTTCATCATGTATGCCCTGACTGGACCTCAATGGCTGGACCTTGTTTTAGCGATGTCCCTTCTCTGTTGGGCAGACTGTAAGTACAATAGCTTGTTTCTTGCACTGAAATTGAGCGTTTTTAATATTATCTGCAAACTTTTTATACAAACAATTCTTTGGCTTCAAATCAAGCTTGGTATAAAGCAAGTCATTGGCAGCTTGCATGAAAACAATGAACCATCCATGTGAAGTTTCACTTGTACTGTCTTTAAGGTAGCCCTTCTCAGCAGGATGATATGGCTCCCCTCGAAGTACAATTCCATTCTTTGGACTTCAGAAATGTCTTGCGGTGGAAACATCCAAACAAAACTGCCAAAAACCTGAAATATTTTGTTCAGTATAAAATGTAAGTGCACAACTTTCTTGTCAAAAATCGTAGCTCATGTTTAAATGGTATGATGAATCCTCACATTTTTGTAGCAATGGAACTTTTCATATTGGTGACCTCTTTTGATTTTAGATACGGAGACAAGGAGTGGACTAATTCTGATCACTGTCAAGGAATCCACAAACTAGAGTGTGACCTGAGCCAGGCGACATCAGATCCCAGAGAATGGTACTATGCCCGGGTCCGTTCCCTCTCACCTGAGGGCAACTCATCATGGGTCCTTAGCCACAGGTTTTACCCTCAGTGGGAAAGTGAGTATACTACATTGTTTTGATTCTAATTCTAGTTTATACATTGTCTATATCTGAAATGAAATGCTCTTCCATACATGTGGTTGATTTTGGTATAGAGGTGCCAATTGAAGATTACACTATGACCTTTGTGATGGCAATGGCCTAACATAATTTTTTTTCAGTGGAAGTCCTCACCTAATAACTTTCTCTAAATTACAGCCAGATTCAGCCCACCCCAGATAAAGACGACTGTGACAGGACAGACCATTACAGTTCAGATCCGACCTCCGAGGACACCACTGCGAGGACAGAAGGGCAGAATCCGAGTGACAAAACTACAGAAACTGATTTTCAGAATATACTTAATGCGCGATGGCGTTGAAGAAGTAAGAAATTATAGATTTAAACACATAGTTGATGCCCTCCATAAATCATTAGGGACCCTCAATAAGAATTTATTTTTGGATTTTGGGGGGTCCCCGACAAATATATTTTAACCTTAAAATGATCTGAATATATCAGCTGTTTGAACGAATCGTTTAAATGAATGACTCAATGACTCGCTCATTAAAACGGACGCCTGCCGCCTCCTACTGGCGGTTTAGTTTCAAAGTATCATTCTTTTCAACATTCCTTATTTGTCAAAATATTTTAAACAATCTCAAAATTTAATACAGTTATCAATTTTCAATGTAAATTATTTAATTTGATTGGTAACAGTCGGCTAGGCTGTCTTACTGTTTTAATTGAATGTAGCCTATTAAAATGTAAGAATTTGAAATGAAATTTCGAGCATACATGAAATAAAATTAGGGAAAAGTGCCCTTTATAAAAGTTACATTTTTCATATAAGAGTGTTTTCAAAAACTACATTGACAATTTAAGTTTAAAGGTAAAGCCTCTGTTTTATAAAGGAAACATAATTTTGCCAAAAGAAGTCGTGTGAACTTTTAATTTAAATCAATGTAAATTTTAAATCAGCCTACTTCTGTGTGATATGTTACTTAATATTATCAAAATGTTCATATTATCATGCTTAATTGAATAATTGTAATGTGATGATCAGATGCAGATATCTAAATCAAAGAATATAAGTGGTTGGCGGGTGGATTATTATTTATTTTTAACAACAGATTTCAGCGACTCAAAGTGCACCAGATGAATGAATTTATCTTTAAAATGTGCAAAACATTGGTCTATATCATTTTGCTAATAGTAGGCTACATAGTGTAGCAAGGTAGCCTAGTCTTCAGATTTTTTTTTTGCATTTTATAATTTTGAACCCTGGAGAGAATGAGATCAATGATCTAGAGATCTATGACCATGATGGTCATAGAAAAATGAAGGAGCAGTACCCTTTAAACATATGACACAGTCAAGAGTGGTGTTGTTCAGATTATATACACAACTTCAGTTCAATAAAACAGAAGAAACAACTAAATAATATTCTGAGAGAGCAAATGATATAGGAGTTAGTTAAATTAGCTGCTTTTTTCTTACTTTCTTTTTTACAATTTGCTACATTGAAGCAACAAAATCTGAATAGGAAGATTAACATGTGCTGAGCAAACTGAGTGCTTCATTTTAGCCTATTTCCAACCCGGAAATGTTCTTGGCAGTCAGCCCAGTTATTATAATTTTGAATAATTATTATGAATGACTTCAAACTCCTCAAATGCAGCATGCTAAACACTCACAAAAATCGTCTTTCCCAAACAGGAAGTGCATGAAACAGACAGTTGCTCCAAGGAGCTCGTGATTGAGTCGCTACGTCCGAAAACCACCTACTGTCTTCAGGCTCTGTCCGTTACTCCTCGCTCAGGCCGTAAAAGCTCCCGGAGTTCCAGCACCTGCGTCAACACACATTGAGGGTTTAGTGTCTCCCACAGGTAAGCCTTACGTAACATGTGATATGGTTTCTTTATTAAGGGGAACACCTGAGATAAATGACGGTGTCCATGACAAGTTTCCGCCTTTGTACTTTATCCAAGTTGCCTTCAGGGCATTGATGGCTGTTAGACAAAAAGACGACAAAGTGATCACAGACACGCTATTTGTTATTTGAGACAGAGATTGCACCCTTGAGACCCTCAGATCAAGTTCCAACCACCTTAGGATAAATTAGAGTGATTGTCTACTTTCCTAAGAGTATCAATCTTGAGAATTTTGAGTGTTCTATTCTGCCACTACAAGATGTACTACACTAGTATTTTTGAGGCAATTTTTATTCATATTATTTCCAGTTTCGATTATAACTTTTTTGTTTGTTTGTTTGTTTGTTTGTTTGTTTTATCTGCCTGCAGGGTGAGGCTGCTTCTGGACCTTTGTTCAACTTGAAAATTACACACATGCACACTACATCGTGGGATGTCTGCAAATGCTCACCAAGGTCATGTTTACTATTAGACAGACTTTAAGCCTGGCCTAGCCTTTTAGTATCATTAAAGCTGAAGTGTGTAATTTCTGTTCCACTAGCACAAAGGCAATGTCAAAAATAATGATTGTTTGCAAACGGGTTTCCTGAACACTCATCTTTTATTGGCTGGACATACGGATAGTCCCACCCCCAAATCACACCATGGATTGAGCAACAGCAGTGTGGAAGGTGTGTCCCCGTACACACTTCAGCTTTAAGGCTAATGACTGTTGAAAATAAATATATGAATTAAAGGGACAGTTCACATTGAAATTAATTTTTGGTATGTTTTAGCTTACCTCAAAGGCATCCAAGTCTTTGTGTCTTTGTTTCCACAGTAGTTTCAACTCATAAATGTAAGTACACATTGATAGCCTAAGACACAAAATGAGCGGTTTGTGTGAGAAAACAAACAGTATTTATATAACTGTTTACCTCTTGTAACCACAGCCACAAAGCGCCCGCATCCTCAGATCACTTGGACTTGACTATGGTTACAAGAGGTAAAAACGATATTAGTACTGTTCATTTTCTAACACAAACCGCTCGTTTCGTGTCTTAGGCCATCAATGTGTACTTACATTTATGAGTCATTAAATCATGTTTAATTTGGACTTCTCTGTGGATGCTCTTTGAGGTGGTGACCATAGACCTGCATTACATGACTGACAGACAAGAACGCTTTGACCTAAAAATATCAAAACTGAAAATACTGCGAAAACAAAGACACCTACATATTGGATGCCCTTGAGGTAAGGTAAAACATACCAAAAATTAATTTCAAAGTGAACTATCCCTTTAATAGTCATGTTTAGGGCTGAGCAACGAAACACCAGACAGAAGTAGTTGAACATGTTACAAATAAATGTTTACAGCACATGACAGAAAATAAAATGCAAAGAAATGATGAAAGAGAAACAATGCCTAATGTTGTATAAAGGTTTTATTGGTCTCATGTGTAAAGTAAAATAGTAGAATTTGATATAAATGAGATGATTCTGGGCTCAGCCCTTTTATTGAGCCCTCCTGGAGCAAATAACCAGTCCGCATTTAGAACTGAACAGCTTTTAACATTAAATTGGTCACATGGGTAAAACATTAGATAAAAACAGAGCTCAGTACCAACATACACTGTGCAGACACTAAAAAGCAAAACCAGTAAAACTATTTGCAGTGCATGTGAACCATGTAACAATCTCTCAAAACCATTTTACAATCCAAGACTTCAACTTTGGTGAAAAATGAATATTCTGTTGCTCCAAACTCTTTTACACATCTGTGTCCTTCATGATTGGGAGTCAGTCCAAATGAAACTGCTTTAAAAGTTTGATCTCTGTGGTTCTCCAATAAGAGGAGAAATGATTGTGCTTAGACAATAACACCAAATGAATTCCTCAAAAACGGATATCATATTATTGTTACTTCATCATAAAAGTAATGTTCATTGTAAGACATAAAAAAGAGGCACCACAATGTCTCTCGAGTCCTTTGTTCTTATAAAATCTTAATGTGCAGTTGTATAAAGAAACCAGAAAGCGGTTGTAAAATCTAAACTAGTAGTAATCATTACCTCTTTATATATAATAACAGCAAAAATGATTGAAAAACAATCATCATCGCAAGACTCGAAACTTCCAGTGCTACACAACATATTTTGTTCTTCCACATAATGGGTATTTTAAAACTGGAATCATTGTGGAACCCTGTGATCATTTAGGAACAAACAGCACATTTACTCTGAATATAATTACTGTAAATACAGTAAATAATTCTAGTTCACACTACAAGGAAAAGCTTTTCAATACTGTATGCAAGTTGCTTCTCAAACACATCTTTTCCAAACAAACTACGGATTTTAGTACTCTTCCATGTGACAGGCTATAACCACAAAATAATGTTTCAATTTGTTCAATAGTGCATGTTCCAAGTCACAGTCTCCACATCTTGAAGATACAAAACAGTATTTGTACATGTCACACAGAGAGAACAGAAAAGCAAGATACGGAACTACTTAAGTCCACAGTAGGCAATGAACAAGTTAATAATTAAGTCTTCTACACAGGGTGATTGAGAAAACAGTTTGAAAGACTAGCAGCTAGAGCACTGGGGTTTTGCGGCAGCAGTTTAAATCACTAAGATACAGTATAATGCTGAATTATATTTTAATAATAACTCTAAACTTTCTGTAAACCTACTGCAGCTTAAACTCAAAATCAAGCAAGTCAGATGGTAACAGTTTTAAGTAGCATCCTGGTGCGTCAATGAATTTATTAGTGGATTTAAAGTATAATGTAATATTTTCTTAAAGTTTTTTAAGGAAAGGAATGATCTGTAAATAAAAAGCAATAATTGACACCATCAATATAGTTCATTCATCACTATTTGCCAGTATAATGCAATGTTCATATATATATAAATATATTTTTGCTATTTTTGATCAACCATACTGCCATAATTAGTTCTAAAAGACATAATTAGTTCAAATAAATTTGAATTAAAGCTATAAAAGGAGATAGTATCCAATATAGCTTTAAGGGGAGAAAACAAATAAAAGAAGAATGTTGGAAAAGACTGGCAGAAATAAATTGATTATTGCAAAGCTGACCACAGCATGCTTCAGGAATCAATTTCAAAAGGTCAAAATATCATGTATTAGTATAGGAAAAATAATGAGCTATGTATGGGAATTCTAAGCTGCTCAATGAAAGCACTGTTTGAGCTAGTCTGTTAGTTTGGTCAATCGCTTCTGCGATGATCTGTACAACTATTAATAATTATACTATATAAACACTGTGGGCCCTGTTTATGCCTTTCATATGACATTACATGATACAGAATCAAATGACAAAAACGTCTGAACACTAAAAAAACGAAACGAAACAAACAGTTTCTAACAGATTCTGAGATTTTGTTCATGTGTGCTGATCAAATCACTGCAATTCTACGGTAAGTTCAATGGAATGTTGATCATTCACTTCATATACGTCACTTCATATTAAATTACATATCAAAGTAAACAGCATATAAATAAAGGTTCTACAGAATATCTCCAGCAGCAATGGCTCAAATATTGGTCAAAGGCCATGATGTTAATCTTGGAAAAACAAAACGACTAAATGTCACGTGGAACAGATTCAAGACGAAAGCAAGATTGTGTTCCAGATGCAGCTTATTTCAGGATAAAAACTCTTTCTCCAGTTCGAAGACAGATGGCCGACCTGGCGTGCTCTGTATTCGACAGAGGGGAACCGTGCTGTCTCGTTTTTGACCCTCTGTGTCCATGTCCAGTAAAGAGCAGCCCATTTTGACCTCTGAGGGGAGGACCACGTCCAAGTTTTGGGCACTCTTCTCCCCAGAGTAGTGCCCGAGTGAATAGCTCTTGTTGCGATTCTTTAGAAGACCCCAGGAGTGAGATTTGCTTCTTAGAGAAAGCGGTCTGGGTCTAGATACTGCTTCCTTCTCTTGAGCAGGCTCTCTGTCAGCCTTCTTTTTTGCGGTAGTGGTAGCGGAATCAGTTGGACTGGCCTGGCAGTTACTGCTGCCGTTAACTAAAGGAGAGAGAGGAACATGGTTAATAATAAGCAAATCTGTATCAGCTGGTATTAGATTTAATTTTATATACTCATTTTCATCTGTTTTTACATTTAGATCAAATACAACAGATACAAAACCATTTTAAATTTTTTTTAAGTGAAATACCTCACAATTTTATAATGTACAGCATAGAAAAATTATTTCTATTTTAGATATCAGTGTTATTAAATTAGCAATGTTTTTATTAGATGCCAGCAATGGTAAATATAGATGCATGTCTGCTAATATTCGATATTTTAAAATGTATCAGTATCTGCCAATATCCAGTCATTTTACATACTTGTTTCAATCTATTTTTAAATGTAGACAAAACACAAGTTCTCCTGAGCATACAAATACTAAACCGGATAATCTAAAATATCCATTTTACATTCTGTAAATAATGTTGTGTGCGGTCTAAATTAACTTGTAGCATTTAAAACAATTAATTTTATATTATTATATTTTATAAGTTTCATTTTTAATTATTTAGACAAAATTAGGGCTGTCAAACGATTAATCGCATCCAAAATAAAAGTTTGTGTTTACATAATATATGTGGGTGCACTGTGTATAATTATTTTGTATGTATATATATATATATATACACACACACACACATGCTTGTATATATTTTCATGTATAAACTGTATATAGATTTATTAGGGCTGTGCAAAAGTTAATTGCGATTAATCGCATCCAAAATAAAAGTCTGTGTTTACATAATATATTTGTGTGTGCTGTATATAATTATTTTGTATATATAAATACCTATGCATGCATGTATATATTTAAGAATTATTTGCGCTTAAATTCTGTAAATATATATAAATACATAATCTATATTATATAAATATAAATATTTTATATATGAATAACACATTTTCTTAAATATATACATGCATGTGTTTGTATTTATATATACAAAATAATTATATACAGCACACATAAATATATTATATAAACACAGACTTTTATTTTGGATGCGATTAATCGCAATTAATTTTTGCACAGCCCTAAGATTTATATATAATTTATATTATATATAAATACATATTTTATATAGCCTATAAATAATTTTTTTTTCTTAAATATACATGCATGTGTGTGTATTTATTTATTTATTTATTTATTTATATATATATATATATATATATATATATATATACACACAAAATAATTATACACAGTGAACCCACATATATTATGTAAACACAAACCTTTATTTTGGATGTGATTAATCGCGATTAATCGTTTGACAGCCCTAGACAAAATAGAAAAGATATAAAATTAGCCTTTTATCGGTTATCAGTATCGTGATCAACCCTTAAGAATATCAGCACATGACTCACTGGTCTGACACACAGCAGGACTGGACTTCTTTCTCCGAAGCCGAGAGTTGGATCCAGAAGCGAGATCTTGCGTAGGGGTTGAGGGGAGAACTTCACTAGTGCCTGTATTCTGATGTGTCCTGGAATTTTTAGTTGGAGTCTCGTTCATAAGGTTGTGTATAGACCCCTCACAATCAGACTGCAGGAGACACTTGGTGGAGTTGCACTCAGAAATCGATGACATGGCGAGCAGGTTTACTGGCCCAGCGGTAACCTCGTCCTTGCGTGAACGGCCACCAGGGGGGCTGGTGCTGCGGCGGAAGCGAGTAGCACGTTGAAATAGCCCCTCTCGTTTCTTCTTCTCCTCACGTGGTTCCGGTTCTTCATTGGTAGCACCCTTACAGACCTCTCGCAGGTCAAAGCCCAATGCGACAGATGCCAGGATGGAGGCACAGCCATAGAGAACGGAGTCTGTGCGCCGGCATGTGGTGCTGCGCTTTAGGCTGTTGGTGGGTGTGTGCTGAGGTGTGGTGCTGGTGGAACTTGTGGATGTCGTTGGATCGTCCTGGCTCTCACCTCCACCAGCCGGCCCCTGGCTCTCCCCCTGTTCATCTTTCCACAGAGGTAGATCGATATACACCTGGTTGGGGAACTTGAGTTGCTTTGGTTTGTTGTCAGATCCATCAGCAGAGCATACTTCATCTTTACTGGTTCCTGGGGTGAGATAAGTATAAATACAGATGTTAGGTTAGAGACTAGTTATATAGTTTCATGTAGCTTCAAATGTGACTTTGCCAAAGCACACTTTCCTCCCTTTCCTCACCAGAAAACTGGGATTTAAGATGTAGTGTAACTTCTGAAATCATTAGACCTTACGCACCAGAGAAACAAGCATGGAGCCATCTTAAAAATTTTGTCTTATAACTTGTTTTTGTGGTAGCTCTGTATATTTCTATGGCATCACTGTCAAAGAGTAATTAGCTGGCGAAGTGGATTTACTTATTGTAGAGGTGACGAAAGGTATCATGAGGATTGTAATGTTTGAAGTGGATGTCATAACAAATGTCAGTAGACCAGGCAGATTTTAAAATGGGTGATTCATTCATAAATCCGTAAGATCTTACCATCATGCTGTGGAAATACACACCGGAAGATGGAACACAACGAGCACAATGCTGAAAGGGGGCGGGACTACATAAGGTCTATAGCCTCAATATATGACTAGTAATGCTCTTCCCAATTTGGTAACAAATAAAAATTTAGATTCTGAACTGTGCAGACAGTGATTGTCATGTCAAGAAGGTGGTTTCAGGGAACTTGTTCTTTGTTACCTGATTTAAAGGGATACTCCACTTTTTTTTTGGAAACAGGCTAATTTTACAACTCCTTCGGAGTTAAAAAGTTTTACCATTTTCGAATTCATTCAGATGATTTTCTGATATTTAGAAGAATATCAGTAACCAGACAGTTTCTGGTCCCATTGACTTCCATACTATGAAGTCAATATGGTTAACCGGTAAAACCCAACTGTTTAACTCTGGGGGAGTTGTAAAATGAGCCTATTTCCAAAAAAAGTGGAGTATCCCTTTAAAGATACAACAAAGAGCGATGAAAACCGAGTACATGGAAAAAGTAAATGGAAGATGAGCTTTCTTTACATACCCTGCTCGGCAAATAATGCAGCCAATGGAACAGATTTCTGGGATTTCATAAGACTAGTGGACCAGGGACTGCTTCCATCTGAGAGAGGTCGAACTCTGAAGACAAAATGACAATGGCAATCACAATTAATACCTCATGAGAACACACTAACGTAAGCATACTAAAGCAACTACATGTATTTGTTGAATAATGAAAATGTAACATATGGTGCTTAAAGATAATATTTTTGTCTAGGCTTTAAGAAAAGGAACACAAAAATAAACACTGTTCCAACCTTTCAGCACAATTTCCTCTTTCCTTCGTCTGCACAGAGCTCGGCCCCCATGTGCGGCCCTTCTTCTTGAACCCTTTCTTAACATCTTCAAACTCCTCAGGTTTGTAATTGGTGCTTCGACCCCATGTTCTGTTGCTCTCGTCCAGGGTCACTAGAGATCAAGACATAGAATTTGAAACAGCATTGCTAATACCAATGGAAGTGTTCTTAAACTGAAAGTCCCAATATCTGCCACGCCACATACTGAGATTCAATCTATTAGTCCTTCACACCAGAACAGAAACAGCGTTTTTAAAAATTAAGGCAACCTTCACCACCCAGCAAAACAAGTGTTAGCTCATTACAATCATTCTCAAAAACAGTTAATGGAGCTTCAGGAAGAGCATTGTGAGAACATTTGCTTTAAATCTTTTTATTCACTGAAAAGAGTTATTGATGCAATCATCAGATTAAGTTTGGCAGCACCAGCTCAAGGTCTACAATAATGTCCTTGGTTCCCAAAGCAAATCATTATTACAGACAATTAAAACTTCATCAAGCAATGCGTTAAGACAACCTAAAGGCAACAAAACAAAAAGAGATGTAGTGAAATAAGAGCCATAATGATCAGCAATCACACCAACACACAGTTAGACGGGGCGGCTTTGTCTCACAGGACTACAATGTCCTTGCCTTTCTTCCTAAATCCGCTAGGAGGTTTACACTCGCTTGTGATATCCACATCCTGGTGATACACAAACATACTGCCCCTTTGGCTAGTCTCACCTGGGTGGCTCACTGATGGGGAAAAAAATAAGTTATAAATGTGTGACAAACACAGGATTCAGCAACCACACTGGCAATGACCTGGATGCCATTTTTTGTCACACTGAGCTACTCACACATGGATTAACTAGTGTGACTGCCCTTGGTATGTTTTTACTGTATTGAAACTGGCAAAACATTTAAACAGGAATGCTATGGGCCACTCCTGATATTAGCTAATTACAATGGAATGGAAAGACAATGGGTCTGTTTGAATTTCATATCTTGTTAAGATAATTTCTAATAATTGAAAGATAAATGTAAAATAACAATGTGGCAGATGCTGAACGGATGTGTAAGAGAGCTGGCACTTACGCTGAATGGCTCGGAGGCGAGGGATCAGTGTAGGGCTGCTGGGAGGGCTGGAGTTAGTGCTATTGAGGCTTCTCCTCTTGTCCATAGTTGGAGAGGCCTGAACTGTGATTTTATGCTGAAAATCTGATGAACAAATAAGGTTACCCCACCAGTAAAATTTACTAAAACACTACTACATTTTACAATAACATTTTCAACATCAACCGTCTTTAAACTCTAATACTACAATAAAAAAATCTGTTAAAAGTAATAAAAACCAAGTTACTGAGATTAATTAATGTGACAACAAATTAAAATGTAAACTAATAAGATAGTACGGCTCTAACCTGAGGGTAAGCTGATGCGGTTGCCATCTTTGAGCTTGAGGCGGCTACGTTTGAACTTGCCCTTCCGTTTCTTAACATTGGGCTTGTCCTTGTTTAGTTGGAATATGAGGATGTTGAGTTCACGCTCAAGCACGTTAATTTCCCGTTCGGCCAGCTGCTGTTCTCTCCTCTTCAACAGCTCTTCGTGAGACTTCTGTTGAAGGGCTGCTCGCGTCAGTTCCTCCTCACGAGAACGAAGCTCCTGTTGGCGTCAAGAACATTTGTGATCAAACACATTTTGCAAAGGAATCTATCATTGGAGTTTATCTGAAAACTACACTTTTGGATGAACTATTCCTTCAAACTATGGCCAAACAATGACCAAATAAATATAAATATTTGTATATACTGAATTACTGCCCAAGGAAGCAAATTCGGATAGTTCTCATGCTTATAAAACAACTCTTTGTCTATGAGCAAAAAAGACATCATTGGTATGAATGGCAGTTTCACTTCCTTTGGCCTTGGAGAACAGAGCTCAGATTCCTCTCTGCCTTGAACTGCTCATTTCAGATCAGCCTTTTGTTCTTGTTTTTCCCTTTGAGCACCATAAACGCAACAATAATACTAGACCTGTGAGTAAGTCATCCACAAAACAGCAGCACCATTTATAAGCTAGTAAATAAAAGCTAAAAAATTTCTAACGTTCCCTTTCTCTAAATTTTACTTCTGCTCTGGCCTACACTTTAATCTTAATTCTGTGAATATGGTAATGGAAATCCTGCCTTTTGGTTAAAAGAATAAATTATCTTTGTGATAGAGTTAGTTTACTCATTCTCTATATCTATTGAACAGAATAATCCACATGTATAAAACTTGCAGACAGAATTGTTAAGCATTAATCAAAACCGTTTTCCGCCCACATGGAGTAAAGCCGTTTGGCCTAATCTCTTATGAATAAGTTCTGTAAGAAGCTTTGGGGCACTCTGCCAAGAAACACACTTGGGCAGATGATTTAGACAATTAATTCATGAATTAACAATTTGTTTATTTACAATCGAGTAAAAGTTCACTTGGCGCATCACTTAACAAGGAAGATATTTATATGATAGGACTGTTCCTAAAGGAGTGGAAAAATTCACTGACCAAAAATGACTTGAAACACAATGTCAGGATTTCTACTTGAAGTTTTAGCTGACTTGCAGGAAAAGGCATTCTTGATCAACCAATGGCAAACCCTTTCCAACATAACAAGCTGCCAAGATCGGAAGCAGCTTATCATATTAACTTCATTGAACACTTAAGGCCATTTCATTGCTAACGGCTAGCTATGTTAAGAGGATCAGCAACACCAAATACAGCTAACCTAATAAAATCTGAACCATATTTGATAAAAAAAAAAATATATGCCCACTGTCTCATAACAAAACAAATCAGAACTATATGTAAAACAAGCTCAAAAAGAAAAAGAGTCAAAATCTTTTATCAACAGACCTTTTCTTTAGTGCGTAGCTCATCAAACATTTCCTGGATCTCCACTCTCCAGTCCTCCTGCATTGAATGGAAGGAGTCCTGTGGCATGGTGGCCATCACAGCCTCTTCTATGGCAGTCAGTTGCTCCAAAATGGAAGCAAAAGACGGACGGATATGGGGATCCTGCTCCCAGCATTCTAGGACAAAAAAATATGTTGGAACTCTTGTAGGTAATCACAAAGGCCATGCGTTTTATACTCAAACCCCATTCATATACCATTCATTTCAATGAGTTTAAAGCATAAAGTTAACATAGTTTTACCATCAATACACATAATCTGTGATTGCCTTTTTAAAAGACATATCCAGATGTGCAGTCTACCAATAACATTAGAGTGACAGCACTAGGAATGCCTATGAGCAACTTGAGGTATGGAGACAAGCCACATGCAGCGACAAAGTGTGAATGGGGCATCAGTGCCTAAATAACAAATATGATATCTCATGGGATGTTGATAACATATAGTGATGGGATAAACAATGAGTGATATCAGTAAACCACTAGCAGACCTACCCTCCATGAGCTTGGCAAAAGGCTCAGGGCAGGTAGATGGAATGGGAAGGGTTAATTTGTTGACAGCAACTCCATAGGCAACTGCCAAGCCGTCAATGCCACGGTAAGGAACCTCTCCAGTCAGTAATTCCCAAAGGAGGACTCCATAACTGGACAGAGAACAGAACACAGGGAAGTGTCAGTGTGGTATGGGTTGGTACTAATCACACCAATAGGCTCTATGCACAACTGCACTACTTCCTGAACTTCAGCCAGCTCCTTGTTTCCTGTCTATCATTATTGGACAATTTGATTAATTCAGGTGTGCTTGACCTCAGTAGTCACAGCAACAATAATCAAACACACCTGAATTAATCAATGTGTCCAATAATGATAGACAGGAAACAAGAAGCTGGCTGAAGTTCAGGAAGTAGTGGAGCTGTGCATAGAGCCTATTGGGCTTAACGAATATTAACCAGGCAGGAAACTTTGGGGCCCTCTGTACTTTTTCCCTAATTAAAGGTTGTACACTGATTGCACTTTTAAATTATTAAATTACATGTGTATACATAAAGCATCTCAGAGGCAAATTCTTAATGGACCCCAAAGGAAACATTGTATGATTGCTAAATAACGTTACTTCTCTTCATAACCAAAAAAAAAAAGGAATGTTACTGAGCAAAGTGGCATGACAAATAAAAAAAATAAAAAAGATGAGACATTTAGCTTTCACAAACAAGGTAAAAGGGCATTTGGAACACCACCAAATGCTGTACTGATCGAAACTGACCCAAATATTCTGTGAACCTAAAAACTAAAATCAAACACTAGGTATTACATTTAAGCTCCGTTCTAAAACTTAGGCCCTGTTTGCACAAGGAATTATGATGCGTTTTGCACGACCAGATCACAAACGGGATCTAAAACGTTTAGAGCTTGTCTACCTTTGGCCACATCCAGAGATAGTCCAAAATGAGCTTGTGTGTTTGAATGTGTTCTAACCGTCATAGAAGACCACCTACTGACTTAATGCGTAAATATTATGGTAAGAGCGCTAGCCAGAGGGGATTTAACTTTGTTGGCTGAAGACCCAAGTTTGGTTTGAGGACAAAATAAATGTACCAAGCACAACGTTCTCTCACCATTCCTGATTTCTAAAACGCACTCACAGCTTTCATTGTTGTGGCTATCAGAGCAGAATCGAAAGTCAGTCTGTCATCTCCATCTGTGTACATATGTTAGATACATCAGGTTTAAACGGGTATGTCTCCCTCATCTAATAGTGATCCGATCGATCAAAATGAATCTTAATACCAGATGTAAACAGGGCCCCAGTGAGCTACCTTGTAGTGCAGTTTATCACCTACATAAAGAACAGCATCCAAACTGAAATTGATTCTCTTAAACCTGGATCACACGGCATAATTAAGGCCGTTAATTAGTATAATCAGGATAATTGGGCCGATTTTAGCCCCGAATCACCCCTTCTGACAATTTCAAGGATGCTCCAATTATTGTAAAATTATTCTGATCAGGCATTCCTGCCGTGTGTGGTGTGTTAAGACTGCTCTTGTCTGCTCGGAAGGACATCGGGACTGCTCCGATCTCAAATTTGGATATCCAATGTTGGATATCCCCGGGATATCAGGATTTATTTGTCTCGATTTCTCCTCGTGTTTGGTGTCCCCCAAGGACAAACGAGCAAACAAGCCTGTGGACTGTGTCGTATATTATATATATATTAATATTTTCAGGATTTGTTGTCACATTTTTTCTTTTGTCAAATCAACTTAAATAATTTATTTCGTTCAGATAACTTATTATTTTGAGTTTCTAATGATTAAATCAATCTCCTTCATTGTATTAACTCACTTTTTCACTTTTTTTTTTTTTACAATGCATGCTCGCATTGTCTCCACTTCTTTGACCATCACCTTTTCATTTGATAAGGATTTTTTTTTTGGTTAAAAACAAACTACACTGATTGTTTACTCTGAAGTCACATTTGATCTCGAGGGATTTTGCGAGAATTTCCGTCTGACCTGAGAATGCTTGGGAGTCAAATCGGTTCATGCGTGATGTGTTGATTTTGCCGTGTGGCTGCGCACCACATACTGTATGACCAAAACTGTCAGACTGTGATTTTTTATTGTCGTGTGTGGGGTCTCTCAGGTTTGGAAAATCGGCAGACAATTTTAAAATCATCCCGAGTGAACCAGGCTTTAAAAATGACTGATTTGGAACACTTTGCAAGTTAAGTTTGCAAGGTACAGACACAACATTCATTACTAATGCATTACACATATCAGTCTGTAATTATATTAAACTATGTTGTATCCATGAACAATACCTTACACTAACTTAGAATTTGGCCAAAATGATGCATTATAGAAGTATACTCATGCCTTTTGAAAAAGCTTAAAAGGTTACCCAAGCAATTGTGTCAGACCTCAAGTAACCAATTAACTTTAATAACAGGCTTTGATCCAAACATTGCAATTAACTTAAAATAACAGCTTACCTCCAGACATCACTCCCTTTAGAAAACAGAGAAGACTTGATGACCTCAGGAGCCATCCAGGAATAAGTGCCAGCAGCACTCATTTTGGTCGTTTTGTGCCACTCACGAGCAAGGCCAAAGTCAGTGATCTTCAGGATTTTTCGACCAATGTCATCATTCTCAATTTTTTCAAGTAATAAAACTAAAAAAAGAACAGAGACAGGAGAAATGTGTTAGATATTTGTAGTAAATTACATATGAGTTAATAGTTGAATTAGACAAATTGAACTATTTTAAAAGTATGATGGGAATGTTTTCGACACGTGAGCCTTAGCTTTTGAGCATTTATGTCAATGAATAACAATACAGGAATGGTGAGAGGGTAATCATATTTCCACGCTTTAATAATGAAGGGGAATCTTCAAGGACACAGGTCTACATGAAGAACTCAGAGAGTCATACAAGTCAGTCTAGTTTACAATACAGCCTCGTACCAAATGACAAATAACGTGAGAATGTAGGCCAGCTGTCTTTGAAGTCCGGAACATCCCGAGGTCAGGAGTAGTATTTCTCACCGGTTCTGTCCTTGACAATATTCCAAATTGAGACCTTTATCAACATCAGTATGTAATAAATAGGGAGGCCCTCAGTTGATAAGTACGTCATGACTCCTTTCCCATTATCATGACCTGAGGGGGTATAACTAAGTAGTGTTACTTGTGGACACGTTTCATTAAATGCCTTAAACTTTCCCAGGCTTTTTTCCAGCATACATTGGAGAGTACTGACCTTGACTACACTCCCAGTTTATGAAGTTGTTACAATTTAAGACATTTAGTATAACAGTAACATTTTCATTCGTTCAGTACAAGAATAGTGCACTGAAAATCATTTTTATTTAATAAAGCAACAAGCCAGAGAAAATGTAACTCTCAGTTCAATATTGAGCATTTAGATCCTTTACAATTCAAAGGATTAGTTCACCCAAAAATGAAAATTACCCCATGATTTACTCCCCCTCAAGGCATCCTAGGTGTACATGACATTCTTCTTTCAGACAAATTCAATTGGGGGAGTTATATTAAAAAATGTCCTGGCTCTTCCAAGCTTTATAAATGGCAGGGAAAGGCTGTTTGTTTTGAAGTCCATCAAAGTGCATCCAAAAAAAAAAAATCAATATTTAAAACTATCAACTAAAACAACTTCTGGCAGATGGCCGTACGCACTGATTTACGGCCGAAGAGACATTTGACGTTAACGCAAAACATAATGACGAACGCGGAAACGCAGAGGATAGAGCAAAGAAAAATTAGAAGTCGAAGTCTAAAACGACAATTTTAAAGAGGAATGTCCGAGGACCTTGAGTGTGTTGCCCAGCCCTGTTTGTTTGAACTGCGAGAGGCGTCTTAACTTACGCTACTCCTACATCCATTCCTAAGTCATACTGTACATGCGTCACGGGTTACTCTTGTGGCAAAAGTTAATTTGAGTAGTATGGGTACAGTCGTCTGCCGAAGTTTTAAATATGGATATTTTTCTTACACTAACACATCGCTTCACTTCAGAAGGCCTTAATTAACCCCCCAGAGCCATGTGGATTACTTTTATGATGGATAGATGCACTTTGATGGACTTCAAAACCAAAAGAGCCATTTACTACCATTATAAAGCTTGGAAAAGCCAGGAAATTGTTTACTAAAACTGATTGTGTTAGTCTGAAAGAAGAATGTCAGACACCTAGGACACATGGGGAATGAGTAAATCATGGGGTATTTTTTTTTTAGGGTGAATTATCCCTTTAATTTCCTTTAAACCCATAAACATACTGGACATTGGGAATAAAAAGAACCAGACAGTTTTACCTGTGATCTTTTATAAGTCTCTTTTTAAGATAAAAGGCTTAGTTGTTAGCAAGGTCTCAGTTAAAATTTAAGACAAAACTATAATTTTGGGACAAACATGAAGATTGGAATTCCATTTCGAACAGGTTTCACCTGTTTGATGCCTTTAGGTTAATCTCAGCTGAAATTTCTAGCCCTTTAAGGTTTCCTTTCCATTAAGTAACAACACCAATCAACAGTTTAAAAATAATAGACAGTCCTACATACCAATAACCCATTATTCAATCATTTTTAATATTGGATCCATCTTAGCAAACCAAAAAGCCAAGAATGAATGTGGTCTTATTACTAATGAAAAAATCCACTTTTCTGACAAAGATGTTCTGGTCAGATGTGAACCTGAAATATAAAATAAATGAACTTCCAAATTAATAGTACTTTGCTACAGTCTAGCTCTCATTCATTCCCACTTTTGTAACATGTCTTTTCTTGGCTCAGATTTCTATGGTGTCCATTTTATGGAGCAGAAAATCACCTTTAGATCATGAGACAATAACCTGTTTGCCACGGTCCTCTGTCTCTCCAACAAGGCCATTGGGTCTCATTCACTGTTGAATTGTGCGTATGCACAATTTTGTGCGTGAAATCCACATACAAACGAGAAATCATGATTCACCAAAAACTTGTGTACTAAAATGTACTCAACATTTACGAAGAAATACAGGAACTTAAACTGCGGGTCTGTATAAAAGTAGTTTGAACTGGTTTTGAGAATGACACACTTGGCATTGCTCGAGGATCTGGCGAGAGCGCTTCTGCAGAGAGTGGCATATGTTTGACGAGAGTGGCTAAAGGCTGTAAAGGAAAGGTTGTGCGGAAAGCCCTTATATGGAGATGGTTTGGACGTGGCCACTCGTTTACAATATTTCTAATTCCATAACATTAGAACGAGATTAAAAACAAATTCATGTGCGAATGAAGATGTTGTGAATCAGGTGAAGATTTGTCGTTTATACAAAATAATTTATGTAATTATTAGAGAGCAAGACCCATTACTCTCTACACTGTCAGTCAGAGTATGTGTGTGTGTATTTTGGAGAGCACACATGCTTGAGATTCCTTAACATTACACTTCATGTGCCTGAAATTGTGTGGCAAAGTGCCGAGTTTCACAGGGACTTCTGGCAACAGTTCTGCAATATTCTTTACCCCCAATCAGGGGAAGCTCCCCATCTTGGAGAGAAAACAGCAGCCATTGAGGAGATTAAAAATAATGAAAATAAGCCTTTCAGGCCCAGGAGTCGGGGCATTCTCGGGTTGGCAGTCACCTAGCAACCAGTGCTTGACCATTCCATTGTGCAAACTTATGTTAAGCTTTTGCCCCCTCGTTAGCGACATTCCTTTGAGTGAGGTATTAAAAGATTAGGGCACAAAAACATCATTTGACTCACTATTTGCTATATCTTAAAGATAATCATTGATTAGATAAGCAAGACTGGGCACCACGCAAATCTTTTTTTATTTCTTATTTTTGAGACCGAGAATTTGACTTTGCTATTTGTGCCTCCCAAAAAAGTACCCTCCACCTTTAACCTGCTAAACAATGTACCGCCGTAACCTGAATGGGTAAGGAGTCCCCCTCAAAAACCCAGCAGAAAGGGTCTGGCTCATGATGGGTTGCTGTTCTGGACTGAGCAAACACGCGTTATTTTTTCAATTAAGGTCAGCAAGCTTCCAATGTTGTTTGTCACAATCCTGTGGAGAGATGAACAAACTGAGTTGCGTTAACAGTAGCACTGCCATGCTGAACGGGGGCAGGGTGCCACATTGCGTCTATTGTTGATAGTGGAATGCCGTCTATTTTATTGCTCTAGAAATACTCTGTTAATTTAACAAATGGTAGAATGCTGTAGAAAATGACAATAATGGCAATTCGTTTGCAGACAGAAATCATCTACACTACCTCTTGGTATGATTTTTTTCTAAAGAAATTAATTTATTCCGCATTAAATTGATCAAAAGGGAAAGTAAAAAGAATTCATTTATTTGAAATTTATATTTCAAATAAATGCTGTTCGTTTGAACTTTCCATTCTTTCCATACTGAAACAAAAAAACATCATGTTTTCAAAAAAAAATTGATTATAAGAAATGCTTCTTGAGCAGCAAATCAGAATAATATAATGATTTCTGAAGGATCATGTGATGCTGAAAACTGAGGGGATGATGCTGATTTGCCATCACAGGAATAAATTACATTTTAAAATATTAAATTACAAATTAATAGTTATTTTATATTATATCTAACAATAATACTGTTTTACTGTACTTTTGATCAAATAAATGCAGCCTTAGTGAGGAAAAGAGAGTTTTTTAAACATTAAGACTCCCAAACTTTTGAATGGTATAGCTATTAGAAACAGCTTGTCAATAAATTAATGCAATTAAGAGAGCCGCTGAATGGATTTACATTATTATGGTACCCGCTGATCAAATCTCTGCAGCACTAAGACTGAATTTGAGTTACATATTTTTTTTATGAGGATTTATCAGAAAGCTAAACTATTCAGTTAACAAGTTACTTAACTTCTAAAAGCAATATGAATTTGACGACATGATCAGCTTTGGCAAAGGGCTGAAACAAATGCATAGAGATTATGTGCTTTGTTTACCTTCTTAAATATTGTACTGTGATTTGTATATTGTACTGTGTTGTGTTTTGTGAAATGTGTAGCCTCCTATGGACAGGTGCTGTAAATCAGCTATAACACTTAAAAACAATGTTCCTGGTTTGTCCAACGCACGTGTTATGTCCATATCAAATAAATAAATAATAATAATATCTGAAATGTCTCTTTTAGGTATTAGCATACCTGGCTGAGGCAGATAAGTGTAAGGGTCTTTCCCAACTTCAAACATAACTGGGAAACATGATGGGACAATTGCAGTGTCCCCTGCAGCTATAGTAATGTTTTAGGAGAAAAAAAAAAAAACATTTGCATGAAATAAACTTTCTCCATAAACTTCTGTAATACGTGAAGGGCAAAAAACAACAACACTACACCATTTCAAATGGTCTAATAATTGTTGCTCCTCGGCAGTATTGAAACAATACAACAAAATAATACTCACCACCAGTGTATGTGTGACACACATACTTTATTATAACACCAATTATTTAATCATCAAAAAAACATTTACATACAGACTTGGTGCTTCTTTATGCAGACGTATTTTCAGACCAGAGTTTTTTGAACCTTGTTAGCAGATAGCCAGTTTCTCAATGACACCAGCTGTTCAAACTCTAACCTCTTAACTTCACAACCTGCCTGTGGTCACACATTCAGAAACCATCATTCCCACAGCTCTTTTGAAAGGTCTGGAGATAGCCAGTGTTTTTTTTTACTTGTTGGCTGTGTAACTCAAGACTCTGCTGAAGCACATGACTCAAATCCACTGTTGAAATGCAGGTGCAGTTTTCAAATAGCCTGCTCTTCTTTAGTCAAGGACAATTGAGATGTGGAGAAAAAAAATGCAACCTTAAATACCTCTGGATGACTGTAGGGCTGCCAACATTTACAAATGTAATTTTATCTTAGTTTAGTATTTAAGAATTTTCACCCAGATGTACACACTGTGGTTTAACCGCAGATTATTTAATACTTGGTGCATTTTCAATTGAAGAAAGCAAAAAAACAACATCTGCATTTAGTCATTTGGCAGATGCTTTTATCCAGTAGGCTATTTCTTATAAATGAGAATACAACAAAGGATTCACCTACATCCTATGATGCCTACTATATTATATTTAATACACAAAGGCTTCTATTTTTGAATCATCAACATGATCAAATCTTAGCTGTTGTAAAAGGCTTCTGTCATCTGATTGATACTTTATACATCTTTAGCAAGAAAAAGGCCTTTTTGTAAAATGTCCACCTTCAGGTGCCTTTTTGTGGTGAACTCTTCTATGATTTTTACAGTAAACATAAGAATAACTTTTATATTGTTAGTAATATATCAAGATGAACTGGACTGAACCAGCTTAGCTTTACTTGATTATCCATACATCATTTTTATTATTTTATGTTAAAATGTAAGTATCAAATATGATACATAAGGCTTTTAAGGAATGTTTATTAATACATATCTCAGTCATTGTATTTTAGTACATTATAGGTTATAGATAATTATAAATACTGAGGTTCTTTGATCATAAAACTAAGCATAAAATATCATCTCACTAAAACATTTTTTGATATAGATTGACAACGGATATTTATGCATTTTAAATATTCTGCTACTGTTAGAATTATTTCATTGATTTAGACATAAATAACCTCTCTTCAATGGTTCAACAAAAAAAAATCACGTCAGGCTTTACAGGATTAGGGATATGAGAAATGCTGGCAATGTTTGAAACACTTTTAGAATAGGCAAGAACAGGAAGGAAATGTATGCTTTTCTATAAGGGTTTTGTTTTGTTTTTGTAAAGTAAATATTGAAAGTTTTGCTGCCAATGTTGTACTCTGATATAAACGAATGCTGAAGTTGCTATAAGGACTTGGAAGGATCCAGTGTCTTTAACATTAACTACAAAGGCTCTATTCAAATCTTAGGGCATCCATCAATTTTATAGCTTTTCTTCTAGGGTTACATTTCACTAGCTATTGGCCTCCTTTGAGAAGCATATTGCTTTTAGTGAGAAGATACAGCACTTGTGGCTACATATATAGGAATACAGTTAGACATGGCAGGATATTCCATTATGACCTTTTAAAAGTTATTTCAAGAGCACGTGGTGTTCTGTTCCCCTCCTTACAGGTACAAACACATGAATATATGGGAAAGGTTGATGTGCTAATGATAAAGCTTTGTAAAGGAGGATGGGGATTAATAATTAACATGCTAATTGCGAAAGGAAATACCAATGTGACAACCAAGTGTGTGTTTCTACAGTACAGCAAATACCAGTAATTCCTTGTCAAGATAAGGAGGAATTAATGAGTGTGTAGCAATTATCTTACTGTTGCTGGACTTCAGGTCTCGGTGAATAATGGGAACCACGGCCTCCTCGTGGAGATAATGCATGCCTCTGGCGATCTGGACGGCCCAGTTCACGAGGATATGAGGGGGGATCCTCCTGCTCGCCAAGGCGCGGTTCAGAGTCCCTCCTCGGGCATATTCCATGACAAGACACAGGTTGGGCTCGTCCAAACACACCCCCTCCAATTTGATAATGTTGGGATGTTGAAGCATCGAGAAAAGTTTGGCTTCTTGCTTAACACTGTCTGCAGTAGCTTTAATGTCCTCGTCGGGGTCCTGTCGAGCTGCCTTCACCGCGACCTCCTGGTCCTTCCAGGCCCCCCGGTAGACTTTGCCAAACCCTCCGACGCCGATGATTTCTTGTAGAACGAGTTCAGAAAAAGGTATCCGAACAGGGGCGGGCGGGTCATTCTCGCGAGCCCCGACCGCTCTGTAAATAGCTGGTTGGTAAGTAACATAATTAGATGGGAAGATGCCCACGCGACGCTTAATTTTTCCAGTCCACCAGCCTTCGTCTCCCGAGATGGCAGCGTCTTTAGACAGGACCTCCACCACGTCTCCTCGCCGCAGGCTGAGCTCGTCCTCCCCACTGGCCTCGTAGTCAAACACCGCCGTCCAGAGCGAGCGGGGACACACGGGGGCAGAGTCAGCCCAAGCCCTCGAGTTGGAGGACTCCGTCCAGACATGGTCTTGGAGGCTCAGGCGCCCCTCACCGTTTGGGAAAACGGCCTGGGGAACATCCATGTCTCGGTGCCTGCAGGAGCACCATAGGGTGCCGTGATGTCAAATCAAAGTAAACTAGTCCAGTAGTCGTATTCCCCAATGACACACACACATACACACAAACGCACGCACGCACGCACAAAAAGTTCCTAACAAACCCAGCCAGGTCACTTTATAACATTAACGGAGAGTGGGTCAGGTTAAGTCCGGCTTAATATAAGTTAAAAGACGCATTGCTTTGTTCCCACGTAAGCCAGCTAACGTTAAACAATCTCGGAATGCGAAATGTCTCTGAGGCACGGACATCAGCTTTAGTCTAAATGCTCGCTTCACAAACTTTTTTGCTTACATTTTAGAATAAACCCGACATTATCAGCCTGTCGATTCATGCGTCACCAAAAGCACAATACAAGTAAAACAACATACCTAACCAGGAAAGTCGAGAGAGTGTTCAAGCCGTGAGGCTACAGGTGCAAAGTACCTGCTCATCCTAGACGAATGAATCGAGCTAAATATACACACGATTATTTCTCTACTCAAGATGAGTTACTTATTAACTTGCGTGTCTACTTGTACAAAACCCCCTCGTAGCCATTCTTTGGCTGGTTAAAACACATTGGACGAGCAGGCTAAATAGCTGTGCTAACACGTTAGCTTTATCGCTCTCTCCGCAGTTCACGAACTAATAACCGCGGCTCCCAAAAATTCTTCCGTCGCCAAGTGCAAGTCGCGAGCGCACAGTAGTTTGTGTTTCCCGCAGCCAGGCTCCCGAGCACTTCAGTCGTCCGCCAGCTTTCCAAAAAGTGATTGCTTTTTCCCTCTCCCGTGGATCTAAAGACTTTTTCTGAGCTACGAAAACTTTGTTTAGTCAGTTTGTGTGTACACCGCCATCACCTCTCCGCTTCTCCAACTCGACTGACCCTAGAGGAGGAGAGAAGCAAACGGTGGAAATCGATTGGTTACAGGAGGTCACGTGACACTATGCGTGAGCGCAGAACAAGTGGGAACTGCGAACCTTTCTCTTTTTTCAATCTGCGATGTTGTGGTACTTCTTCAAGGTACCTTCGTGGTACTTAAAGATTTATAATGTACTAATTTATAATGTATAATGTAAACCAGTGTGCTTTAACCTACAGTTTATAGGCCTACACCTGTAATGAGACACTTATCAGATAATTTAAATTGAGGAAATAAACAAACATGCATTAAATTCCAAAGGTTCAAAGCACATATGAAATCCTTAAATACCATATAGGCTTTAGTGAGATATAAAGATTAGGCCTATAACTAAATTTTATGTTATAATATTAATTCACTGACTATTAGAAAGGGAAAACTTACTATCTTGTGTCATAAATGCATCTGGGTCAATGAAGAAACTTCATGTCTGAATCCCGTGTGTGTGTGTGTGTGTGTGTGTGTGTGTGTGTGTGTGTGTGTGTGTGTGTGTGTAAAAATCCTGTGCTATGTACATAAATATAATGACACAGACACACACACACACACACACACACACAGACTGAAGAGTTCCATTTGAATTTTTATCAAGCCTGTATATTAAAGTTCAGTAATTTCACTTGAATGGCAATTAATTGTCATTTAAGTGAAATTACTGAACTTAAATATACAAGTTTGATAAAAATGATCATTCTAGAAGAAAAGAGGCTTTTGCATCTGAACTCTTCAAATACTTTTATGTTAGATGCAATTAATCGGTTTGACAGCATATATATATATATATATATATATATATATATATATATATATATATATATATACTCTCCTAAAGAATTATTAGGAACACTGGTTCAATTTCTCAGTTGGTGCCAGATGGGCCGGTTTATTTCACAAAGAATCTTGCAATTTGCAAGAGCTCACCAAAATTGGACAGTTGAAGACTGGAAACTTTTGCCTGGGCTGATGAGTCTTGATTTCTGTTGAGACATTCAGATGGTAGAGTCAGAATTTGGCATAAACAGAATGAGAACATGGATCCATCATGCCTTGTTACTACTGTGCAGACTGGTGGTGGTGGTGTAATGGTGTGGGGGGTATTTTCTTGGGACACTTTGGCTCCTTAGTGCCAATTGGGCATTGTTTAAATGCCACGGCCTATACCTCAGCATTGTTTCTGACCATGTCCATCCCTTTATGGTCACATGTACCCATCCTATGATGCCTATATATATTTATAGCTCCATATTCCTTTTTTGTATTAAAAAACAATACTGCAAGCCCCAAAATGTGTACATTTAAGCCTAGTTGAAAAAGTCCTGTTGATGCTGCGGTGGTGTGTTAAAAAAAAACTTATTGAACATAATCTTTTAAACATTTTAGCTAGGCCTACTTAAAATGTTCTGCTGTTCATGTAAGTTCAAAATGCCCTCCCGCTTTCCTGGCTCCATCTCAGAACAGTTGATTTTCCATGGCTCTCATCTTTTGACTGTATCCTCACACACAGGGTGGGGGCGCGCATGACTCAGTGAGCAGAAGAGCATCGCTATGAATCAGTCCATGCCTCCCTCCTATCCGCTCATGTGAAGCAGGCGCAGAAGGATGCTGCTGCTGGGAGCCTTTCACCGCACAAAACCAATGCTTTTATGTTGGGAAACAGGGAGACAAGGCGTGGACGATGAAAAAGAAAAGTAAACGGCTTCAAGGAAGGATGTAGAGGCAGCTTCTGTAAATATGTAATCGCGCGTTGGGGCAGCGAGTCCAGAACGGCAGAGGTGTGAATTCGCAGCTTGCAGCATGATATATTTGTAGCGACCATTATTGAAAATATGGGCTCTCAAGTCGTGCAAACGCTACGCCAAGGAGTCTGGGCTTCACTGACCGGTGGATGGTATCATGATCCAGACCAGAATAAATTCAACAATTCATGTCACCTGTATTTATGGATGTTTTTGCTTATGCTGCCATTATCTCTTCATTTGGTGAGTGATACAACATCGCAGGCCGCCGATAATGTTGTGCAGCTGATATGAAGCATTGAATGCGTTACTGTAACGTTAGCTGACGAAGCATCAC
This sequence comes from Cyprinella venusta, assembly GCA_038021265.1. NCBI lineage: Eukaryota > Metazoa > Chordata > Actinopteri > Cypriniformes > Leuciscidae > Cyprinella > Cyprinella venusta. The sequence goes on along the minus strand of CM075869.1, from coordinate 26,255,563 downwards.
ACGAAATATTTATCTTGAAGTCAATGAAATGGATTTACGCGTTAAATGTTATTGACTATATGAATTTACGTGTTATGCTCCTCGTAGCTCCTGGCACTGTCGCATTTTTCTTCTGCATAGCTTCCTGTACAGGTGATTCACGCATGGCAGTCTCATTGTTGTGCATTTACAGTAGACAACAATATCAATAGGCCTAAATATTAAGGTTTTTTTAATTTCTAGTGGTCATGAAATTATTATTTTTTAAGAAAAGACATCACAATAATGCAAATCCAATAATCTAAAAAGATATTTTATCTATCTGTCATTGTATCAATTGTTCCAGAGATGTCATGCCTCTAATGTATTTTTCCCCAGGCTCTTCCACCCACCACTACTACCCTCAGTATCTACTGCACCTCAGTGACAGTTTTCTTCATTGTCATTAAGATGGTAAATTATCGCCTCCATCTGATGTTCGATCAGGGCGACATTGTAGCCCAGAATAGTGTGCCTGACATAAGCAAAGGTGTAGACAAGAAAAGCAACGCGTCTGATTCCGGTCTTCCATCCCTAAGGTAAGATCCAAAATCAGTTGGATCAGTATTGATTTCAATATTGTTTTACAATGTTATTTCCCCAAAGGTTTTGCCTACTTAAACAAAACATATGCTTCTTGTTCTCAAAGCTCATAAACTCTACTGCCAAAAGTTTTTTTTTTTAATATTTGTCTTGTAACTAGGCTAAAGTCTGAATTGTTTTAATCCAAAGGAAGAGCAGCACAGTTCCTGACAGTGTTGCCACATCAGTATTGACCAAAAACAGACCAAGTCCAGTAATACAGGTCACAGTGAAACAGACTGAAACAGACCCTGGACTGATTGGAGTGAGTAATACTTTCAAGATTGTATGTACTATAATTAATCATAATGGTTATTAGTGTAACAGTAGCTCTTTGAATGCAGATCTTGCACAAATCTAGCTGTGAATATTGTTATGTATAAATAATTTTCTTTTGTGTTTGTGTGTTTTAAATAATAATATCATTTTTTTTGGTTAACCTGCTATTCAAAACTGTGAAGGAGTGTCCAAAATCCGAGGAGAAAAACATAGACGGTATGTACCAGCTTTAATTATAGCACTGGCCTGGTTTCACTGCAGTGGAAGAGATCCTCACAAATCTGGGTACATGCTGTGCAGAAACACTACTGTAAGTTTCAGTCACAGAGCCTAGCATATGAACTGAGGAATAACTTGACTACTCTCTATTGCCTCAGTCACACATCACACTGAGTGTGACATCAAGCCAGGACCTCTCAAAAATCAGACAGCTTTGGATAAACACAGCTTTACATTGTGAGGGTCTCTGACTGCATCTAAAAAAAGCAGACATTTCAGAAGATTTTATTAAATTTAATTTTTTTATTTAATCTAATTTCATAAAATAACAAATAAAATAAAAAATTATGTAGCCTAATGTTGGTCAGCACTGGATTTTTTTTGTGGGATAAATAAGTATAATTACACCCTTAATTACTATCTAATCAAATGTCAAGGAAGAAAAAAATGGTGTATCATGATTTTTGACATAAACCAACAGGGTGCACCATCTAATAGCTAATTCATTTAAAATATATCATAAGCCATATGTCGATCTGATATTTTAAATATGCTGTTTGTGTACTGACTGACATTTACAGGTCAGAGTGATGCTGTCTGTAATGAACGGTCTTGGCCAGATGTGGAGGAGAGACTCACCCCTGAGGATGTGTTCAGTCCCAACACTGACCAGTCTGCCCCACTCCTGCAGGGAGAGCAGATTCCTTCATCCCACAGAGACAAAGCTGACAATGATCTCCCGCCTTCCCCTGTGAATGAAGCGGACAGTTTAGAGGAGAAAGACAAACCCCCCACTGACCCCAACAACAATAATACCTCTCTAGAAATCACACGAGATGCCGACGATGGAGGAAGACCTGAGGAGAACTATTGCTCGGATGAAATTGCTGTGGTGCTGGTTGATAACTCGAGTCCCTTGTCCCACCTGGATGAGAGTGATACGGTGAAGATCATTATAACGATGAGCTGTGACCCACAGACAGCCGCTGAGTTGGAAGAGTCTGTTAAACTGAGCATCTTAGAGTCAGCTCAGTCCCACCAGGGAGAATCCGACTGTCCTGTCAAAATTCCTGTCATCACCTTTGATTCGCCTCACGAACTGGAGGAACCCTCTGCCGATGATGAGAAAGAAGATACACCGGTTCCAGAAGACAACTCGGTTCAGGAGAAGTCCGAGCATCAAGACAGTCTTCTTGCCAAAGAGACAATCAGTTCTGATTCTGCTCAAGAATGCAAAGAAATAGAGAGCAATGAGCATGAGATACCCAACCTGAGCCCCCAACTGACCAATAACAGCTCTTCAGGGATTGATGTCAACTCCCATCCTGATGAAAACGACCCTCCGGAGCTTAGACTGGATGCTGATGGATTCTTGCAAATTCCATCAGCATATTTGAGATGTACTCAGAGTGGAAGAACACATGCTAGGGGACTCAGTATCGACAGTGGACGAGATGCCGTCCTCATTAGCCATAGAGCTAAAGATAAACTCAGTACAATGACCTCCTCTAAATCTGACCTAGAAGCCAAGGAGGGACAGATACCCAATGAGTCCAACTTTGTTGAGTTTGTGTCTTTGCTGGAGTCTATCAACAACACCAGATTTGGGGGTGGAAATGAGGCTGAGGAGGAGAAGGAAGAGAGAAATGGTGAGTGTTGATTTATGCATGAGACTGCATCTAATATCTTTGCTTAGATTAATGGTTTAACTCTTTTCAGAGCAAAGCATGACAGCGGAGAATAACTCTGACGTGTCAGAATCCACAGGACAACAACAGGAGCGTCCAAATCCCCCAAACAGTCTGGCTACAGATACAATGAAAACTATTCAAGGGACTCTCATTCCTATCGTCTCTCCGGAAAGGTGGGTAAACTATAAATCTGAATATAAGCATGGTATTTACATACACTATATAGACAACAGATTAAAACAAATATAATGATTTTATATATATTTACACACACAAACCCGTTCAAAAGTTTTGATCAAAAATTTTTTGTAGCCCTCAAACCGTATTCACTTTATAGCCCTTAATCCTGTATTTGTGGACAAATGTGGGCACAGAGGACTCAGGTGTGATCCTAATTTTTATTTATTATAAATGTTACATCACTGTCTTCAATAAAGTTTTGTCTATCCATTTATGGTGTTTTTTGATTATTTTGGGGGTATTTTTGAATTTATTTACTTCAAAAAGTACCATATTTTCTATGTAAATTATGCTTATTTTTATGTTTCATTTTTAATTTTTTTTAACTACATTAAAATATCATTCCAATAAGTTCTTCGAGCTAAAACCTAAAGATGAAGTGACTTTGCTGTCACCTGGTGTCTTATTTTGGCTTATTTTAGAATGCTCTAAATCACAGTTTTTCCCATTCATTTCTATGGGTGCCCATTTTTGACCCAAATACAAGATTAAGGAGTTAAGGGTAAACAAATGTAGTTTCGTGGGGGAACATAATAGTTTTGCAGCGTTTCTCGGGGAACGCAACACTTCCACTAGAGAATGCAAAAGCTTTGCAAGTGAATGCAAAAGCATTTACATATAATATAAAATATAAAAAGCAATAAAATACAACTAAAATATTTAGCAGTACAACTGGTTTTAGCAATTGATGATAATGAGAAATGTTTCTGAGAAATGAAATCCGAAGGATCATGTGACACTGAAGAATGGAGTAATGGCTTATGACAATTCAGCTTTGCCATCACAGGAATAAATCACATTTTAAAATATATTGAAATCAATTATCAAATAAATGCAGCCTTGAATAGCATAGGAGACTTCATTCAAAATCAAAAACAAAAAATCTTACAGACACCAAACCTTTGAATGGCATTTTGTGTGTACCCTCATGATATTATAAACATACCAAACTGAATTCCAGGGATGTTCCACTCTATCTGGAAAAAGTACACATTTTAAGGTACATTTTCTCCTTGTCTTCACAGTCCGCAGACAGATAAGGAGAGGGACCCTGATTATGATTCTCTCCCCTCACAAACGTCCCAGTCAGAGAGCTCTATGCTTCAGGTCATCTGCAGACCAGAGGCTACATGCAAAGAGGAGGCTTACACTTTTCACACTGTTCACAGTGAGTACAGTGGACAGACATACATGTGTAGTGCAATGTCATTTATATGTAAGAGGACTAGTAGAGGAGCATTTGTGATTATTTTAACATGTTCAATATATACAGGAGAGAGACCTCGGAAACTGTACAATGAAAGAGCTCTAAACTTACCCCTTGGTGCCGAGCTCATCACCGGCAACATATGGTACTGTATCCTGTTTCTCTTTTACAATCACAAAATGAAGTGAAAACACAGTTGTTATAGATTTAGAATGTTACCATCTCTTCATTAGTGATCTCCTCTCCACGTCCTCTAACTCTGAGTGCCAGGACGGGTTGGTGGGAGGACCCTCTGAATGCCCATTCCAGCGACGCATCCTTCCAACTCGCCGACTCCGGCCCAGGAGAACCCATCCGGAAATCTTCCAGGTGTGGAATCCCTCTTTCCACGTATTAAGCTTGCTTCACACAACAGAACAAACAAAACGCACACTGTAAAAAATATTGTTGGTTTAACTTAAAAAATGAAGTAACCAAGTTCATTGAAATAGAAAAATTGAGTCAATACAATGAAAGAGATTGATTTAATCATCGGAAACTCAAAATATTATGTTATCTGAACTACATAAATTATTTAAGTTGATTTGACAAAAGAAAAAATGTTGTGATTACAAATCATGAAAATATTTTTTTTTACTGTGAAAATAGTGTATCTTAGAGGATAGTTGGCCCATAAATTAAATCTAGTCATCATTTACTCACCATGGGGGCTTGAATATTTCTCATGCACAGGAGGAGGACTCCTTAGATGAATCATCCGAGACATCAACCCAAGAGAAACCCTCAAGAAAGCTGTACTACAAATTAAAAGTATTTCCTGGGAAATGGGTGAACATATTGTATGATCGGCTAACCTTGCTGGCATTATTTGACAGGTGAGTGTGACAATCAAGGCTTTTTTTTGTAATACTTTGTTTATTGAGATACAACAGTGTAATACAACAATAACGTATCTTAAAAGGTTGAATCTTTTTTACATAATAATAATGAAAATAAATAAATAGTAATAATAATAATAATAATAATAATAAAAAAAAGGAATATGTATACATGTATATAAAAATAAAAAAGCAGGCATAGGTCAAATAGGATAGCTACACAGTTGGAAGTAATCAGGCATACAAGAGAAACAAATCATGACATGAGAGAGACTATTTCAGGAAAAATTATGATTAGATGACTAATGACTCACTATTAATAACATGAGGTAAGAATAAGTTGAGATTCAAGTTATTTTATCTCTTTCTACCTCATTTATTATATTATTGAAATCGGAATTTGAAATAAAGGATATAAAGGGTTTCCAAATACTCTTAAAAAAAGACAATTTACCTTTCAATATGTAAGTAATCTTTTCCATTGACAAACAAAAGGACATATTATTGATCCACTGTACAATAGGTGGCTTTTCCATTCTCTTCCAATACATAGCTATTAAATGTTTTGCTTGAAGTATACAGATGTCAATGAATCTGCAAGTGCTTCTACAATGCACCAAATTCTCTGGCAAAATCCCCAAAATAAAAATTTCTGGTCTCATTGGGAGATTAACCGATACCATCTGAGAGATTAGTAAAATTACCTCTTTCCAAAACTCAAACACATTAGGACAATTCCACATGCAGTGCAACAATGTGCCTTTATCAGTTGAGCATTTAATGCATGTGTCTGGAAAATTCGGGTTCATTTTATTCAACCTAACTGGAGTAAAATACGTTCTCATAATCCAGTTGTACTGTATTAATTTGAGATTACTGTTAATAGTTTGTGATTGAGCTTTCAAACATATATTTTCCCATATATCTAAGGATATGTTTATTTTTACAATGAAGGTTTTAGACATTGCAGTGCTATTTAAACACCATAAGCACAAAAAGATGCTAATTGTTTTTTGCAGGAACAAGGATATGGCTGAGAACATGGTGGCTGTATTCTTAGCTGTCTTGGTGGCTTTTCTGGGGTTTGTGCTCCTGAACGAGGGCTGCTTCAAAGACATCTGGGTCTTTCAGTTCTGCCTGGTGATTGCTAGCTGTCAGTATTCCTTACTGAAGGTACCGCTTTCCTCATTTTATAGCCTGTCTTTGCTGAAAATGAATCTACCGCTAGACTGCCTGCTAAAGCATCTTGTGTTTTATAGAGCGTTCAGCCAGATGCAGCTTCACCTACTCATGTGAGTTTACTGGAGAAGCATTCAAGAAAATTTCATGTCAATATTGTGTTTAAGAGGATGAAAAATGGATGTCTTTTTTTACAGGGCCATAATCAAATTGTCATCTACAGTCGTGCTGCATATTTCTGTATGTTCTGTGGCCTTATTTGGATTTTGGAGATAGTGTTGAGAAGGCCAGACCTCCCTGTGTCCACCGTCTATGGCATCACAATAGTAACATCAGACACCCTTCAGTACGTGCAAGACATTTTAGTCGGTAAGTTGAAAAGTATGTTTCGAACATTAGAAATGGAAATTGTTGCATATAGTAGTAATTTTAAATTTGATGGATGTGTTGATCTGATCTTTTCAGGGTTTACATACTGCTTTCCGGTAACGTTTCTTCTGGGCCTTTTTCCACAAGTCAACACCTTTTTTATATACTTTTTAGAACAAATCGACATGCACTTTTTTGGAGGTACAGGTCCGTATTCATGATAAATCATTTTTTTAACAGTTTTTGTCAAAATGCAGACAATTATTAAAGACTTAAGGTCAGTTGGAGGAAACTAATGTTTCCCGTTTTCTCTGCTTAGCTGCAACCGGACTCCCATCTGCAGTGTATTGTATAGTACGGAGTCTTATAGCGCTGGCTTTACTCTACGGATTCTGTCTTGGCGCTTTGAAGGTATGATCTGCATTTAATTTACTGGAATAAAAGGGTGCAGTATACTCTAAAAATAGTAGATCATCAGTAAAAGATATACTTAGTTTTTTGAAGGTTGTTTGTGATGGCATTGGCATCTTCTGTGTAGGAGCCTTGGGATGAACAGCATATTCCAGCACTTTTCTCTGGTTTCTGTGCCCTGCTAGTGGTCCTGTCCTATCATCTTAGTCGACAAAGCAGTGATCCATCTGTGTTATT